>CM062530.1:32839355-32929162 GCA_031439595.1 Pterocarpus santalinus | reverse complement strand
AAGAAGAATGAGAAACCAATTCCTTTTGGATTGAGACTTGATTGTATTCAATGCCAAAAAGAATATAAAGAAGAATGAGAAAGCAATTCCTTTTGGATTAAGACTTGATTGTATTCAATGCCAAAAAGAAGTTAAAGAAGAATGGAAAACCAATTCCTTTTGGACTAAGACTTGATTGTATTCAATGCTCAAAAGAAGTTAAAGAAGAATGAGAAACCAATTCCTTTTGGATTAAAACTTGATTGTATTCAATGCCAAAAAGAACTTAAAGAAGAATGAGAAACCAATTCCTTTTGGATTAAGACTTGATTGTATTCAATGCACAAAAGAAGTTAAAGAAGAATGAAACCAATTCCTTTTGGATTAAGAGTTCATTGTATTCAATGCCCAAAAGAAGTTAAAGAAGAATGAGAAACCAATTCCTTTTGGATTAAGATTTGATTGTATTCAATGCCAAAAGAACTTAAAGAAGAATGAGAAACCAATTCCTTTTGGATTAAGACTTGATTGTATTCAATGCACAAAAGAAGTTAAAGAAGAATGAGAAACCAATTCCTTTTGGATTAAGATTTGATTGTATTCAATGCCAAAAGAGTTAAAGAAGAATGAGAAACCAATTCCTTTTGGATTAAGACTTGATTGTATTCAATGCCAAAAGAACTTAAAGAAGAATGAGAAACCAATTCCTTTTGGATTAAGACTTGATTGTATTCAATGCCAAAAGAAGTTAAAGAAGAATGAGAAACCAATTCCTTTTGGATTAAGACTTGATTGTATTCAATGCCAAAAGAACTTAAAGAAGAATGAGAAACCAATTCCTTTTGGATTGAGATTTGATTGTATTCAATGCCAAAAAGAAGTTAAAGAAGAATGAGAAACCAATTCCTTTTGGATTAAGGCTTGATTGTATTCAATGCCAAAAAGAACTTAAAGAAGAATGAGAAACCAATTCCTTTTGGATTAAGACTTGATTGTATTCAATGCCCAAAAAGAAGTTAAAGAAGAATGAGAAACCAATTCCTTTTGGATTAAGACTTGATTGTATTCAATGCAAAAGAAGTTAAAGAAGAATGAGAAACCAATTCCTTTTGGATTAAGACTTGATTGTATTCAATGCCAAAAAGTTAAAGAAGAATGGGAAACCAATTCCTTTTGGATTAAGACTTGATTGTATTCAATGCCAAAAAGAACTTAAAGAAGAATGAGAAAACAATTCCTTTTGGATTAAGACTTGATTGTATTCAATGCCCAAAGAAGTTAAAGAAGAATGAGAAACCAATTCCTTTTGGATTAAGACTTGATTGTATTCAATGCCAAAAAGAACTTAAAGAAGAATGGGAAACCAATTCCTTTTGGCTTAAGACTGGATTGTATTCAATGCCAAAGACGATATAAACAAGAATGACAAACCAATTCCTTTTGGATTAAGACATGATTGTATTCAATGCCAAAAGAAGTTAAAGAAGAATGAGAAACCAATTCCTTTTGGATTAAGACTTGATTGTATTCAATGCCAAAAAGAACTTAAAGAAGAATGAGAAACCAATTCCTTTTGGATTAAGACTTGATTGTATTCAATGCCAAAAAGAACTTGAAGAAGAATGAGAAACCAATTCCTTTTGGATTAAGACTTGATTGTATTCAATGCACAAAAGAAGTTAAAGAAGAATGAGAAACCAATTCCTTTTGGATTAAGACTTGATTGTATTCAATGCTCAAAAGAAGTTAAAGAAGAAATGGAAACCAATTCCTTTTGGATTAAGACTTGATTGTATTCAATGCCAAAAAGAATATAAAGAAGAATGAGAAACCAATTCCTTGTGGATTAAGGCTTGATTGGATTGAATGCCAAAAAGGAGTTAAAGAAGAATGAGAAACCAATTGCTTTTTGACTAAGACTTGATTGAATTCAATGCCAAAAGAAGTTAAAGAAGAATGAGAAACCAATTCCTTTTGGATTAAGACTTGATTGTATTCAATGCCAAAAAGAAGTTAAAGAAGAATGAAACCAATTCCTTTTGGATTAAGACTTGATTGTATTCAATGCCAAAAGAAGTTAAAGAAGAATGAGAAACCAATTCCTTTTGGATTAAGACTTGATTGTATTCAATGCCAAAAGAAGTTAAAGAAGAATGAGAAACCAATTCCTTTTGGATATAGACTTGATTGTATTCAATGCCAAAAAGAACTTAAAGAAGAATGAGAAACCAATTCCTTTTGGATTAAGACTTGATTCTATTCAATGCACAAAAGAAGTTAAAGAAGAATGAGAAACCAATTCCTTTTGGATTAAGACTTGATTGTATTCAATGCAAAAAGAAGTTAAAGAAGAATGAGAAACCAATTCCTTTTGGATTAAGACTTGATTGTATTCAATGCCAAAAGAACTTAAAGAAGAATGAGAAACCAATTCCTTTTGGATTAAGACTTGATTGTATTCAATGCCAAAAACAACTTAAAGAAGAATGGGAAACCAATTCCTTTTGGATTAAAACTTGATTGTATTCAATGCCAAAAAGAACTTAAAAAAGAATGAGAAACCAATTCCTTTTGGATTAAGACTTGATTGTATTCAATGCACAAAAGAAGTTAAAGAAGAAAGAGAAACCAATTGCTTTTGGATTAAGACTTGATTGTATTCAATGCCAAAAAGAACTTAAAGAAGAATGAGAAACCAATTCCTTTTGGATTAAGACTTGATTGTATTCAATGCCAAAAAGAACTTAAAGAAGAATGAGAAACCAATTCCTTTTGGATTAAGACTTGATTGTATTCAATGCACAAAAGAAGTTAAAGAAGAATGAGAAACCAATTCCTTTTGGATTAAGACTTGATTGTATTCAATACCAGAAGAAGTTAAATAAGAATGAGAAACCAATTCCTTTTGGATTATGACTTGATTGTATTCAATGCCGAAAAGAAGTTAAAGAAGAATGGAAACCAATTCCTTTTGGATTAAAACTTGATTGTATTCAATGCGAAAAAGAACTTAAAGAAGAATGAGTATACAATTCCTTTTGGTTTAAGTCTTGATTGTATCCAATGCTCCAAAGAAGTTAAAGAAGAATGAGAAACCAATCCCTTTTGGATTAAGACTTGATTGTATTTAATGCCGAAAAGAAGTTAAAGAAGAATGGAGAAACCAATTCCTTTTGGATTAAGACTTGAATGTACTCAAAGCCAAAAAGAAGATAAAGAAGAATGAGAAAATAATACCTTTTGGATTAAGACTTGATTGTATTCAATGCCAAAAGAGCTTAAAGAAGAATGAGAAACCAATTCCTTTTGGATTAAGACTTGATTGTATTCAATGCCAAAAAGAACTTAAAGAAGAATGAGAAACCAATTCCTTTTGGATTAAGACTTGATTGTATTGAATGCAAAAAGAAGTTAAAGAAGAATGGGAAACCAATTCCTTTTGGATTAAGATTTGATTGTATTGAATGCAAAAAGAAGTTAAAGAAGAATGAGAAACCAATTCCTTTTGGATTAAGACTTGATTGTATTCAATGCCTAAAAGAACTTAAAAAAGAATGAGAAACCAATTCCTTTTGGATTAAGACTTGATTGTATTCAATGCCAAAGAAGTTAAAGAAGAATGAGAAACCAATTCCTTTTGGATTAAGACTTGATTGTATTCAATGCCCAAAAGAAGTTAAAGAAGAATGGGAAACCAATTCCTTTTGGATTAAGACTTGATTCCATTCAATGGCCAAAAGAACTTAAAGAATAAAGAGAAACCAATTCCTTTTGGATTAAGACTTGATTGTATTCAATGCACAAAAGAAGTTAAAGAAGAATGAGAAACCAATTCCTTTTGGATTAAGACTTGATTGTATTCAATGCCAAAAAGAAGTTAAAGAAGAATGAGAAACCAATTCCTTTTGGATTAAGACTTGATTGTATTCAATGCCAAAAAGAACTTAAAGAAGAATGAGAAACCAATTCCTTTTGGCTTAAGACTTGATTGTATTCAATGCCAAAAAAGAACTTAATGAAGAATGAGAAACCAATTCCTTTTGGATTAAGACTTGATTGTATTCAATGCACAAAAGAAGTTAAAGAAGAATGAGCAACCAATTCCTTTTGGATTAAGATTTGATTGTATTCAATGCCAAAAAGAAGTTAAAGAAGAATGGGAAACCAACTCCTTTTGGAATAAAACTTGAGCGTATTCAATGCGACAAAGAACTTAAAGAAGAATGAGAAACCAATTGCTTTTGCATTAAGACTTGATTGTATTCAATGCCAAAAAGAATACAAAGAAGAATGAGAAACCAATTGCTTTTGGATTAAAACTTGATTGTATTCAATGCCAAAAAGAACTTAAAGAAGAATGAGAAACCAATTCCTTTTGGATTAAGACTTGATTGTATTCAATGCACAAAAGAAGTTAAAGAAGAATGAGAAACCAATTCCTTTTGGATTAAGACTTGATTGTATTCAATGCCCAAAAGAAGTTAAAGAAGAATGGGAAACCAATTCCTTTTGGATTAAGACTTGATTGTATTCAAGGCCTAAAAGAACTTAAAAAAGAATGAGAAACCAATTGCTTTTGGATTAAGACTTGATTGTATTCAACGCCCAATTCCTTTTGGATTAAGACTTGATTGTATTCAATGCCAAAAAGAAGTTAAAGAAGAATGGAAAACCAATTCCTTTTGGACTAAGACTTGATTGTATTCAATGCTCAAAAGAAGTTAAAGAAGAATGAGAAACCAATTCCTTTTGGATTAAGACTTGATTGTATTCAATGCCAAAAGAAAGAAGAGAAGAATGAGAAACCAATTCTTTTTGGATTAAGACTTGATTGTATTCAATGCCAAAAGAACTTATTGGACAAAGAGAAACCAATTCATTTTCGATTAAGACATGATTCCTATCAATGGCCAAAAGAACTTAAAGGACAAAGCGAAACCAATTCATTAAGGATTAAGACATGGTTCCAATCAATGCCCAAAAGAACTTCAAGGGATTAAAATAGAACCAATTCATTAAGGATTAAGACATGGTTCCAATCAATGCCCAAAAGAACTTAAAGAACAAAGAGAAACCAAGACATTTAGCATTATAGCATGGTTCCAATCAACGACGAAAAGAACTTAAAGGACAAGGAGAAACCAAGTCATTATGGATTAAGACATGATTCCAATCAACGGCCAAAAGAACTTAAAGGACAAAGAGAAACCAATTCATTACGGATTAAGGGATGATTCCAATCAACGGGCAAAAGAACTTAATGGACAAAGCAAAACCAATTGATTTAGGATTAAGACATGATTCCAATCAATATCAAAAAGAACTTAAAGGACAAAGCAAAACCAATTGATTTAGGATTAAGACATGATTCCAATCAATATCAAAAAGAACTTAAAGGACAAAGAGAAACCAAGTCATTACGGATTAAGACATGATTCCAATCAATGCCCAAAAGAACTTAAAGGACAAAGAGAAACCAAGTCATTACGGATTAAGACATGATTCCAATCAACGGCCAAAAGAACTTAAAGGACAAAGAGAAACCAAGTCATTACGGATTAAGACATGATTCCAATCAACGGCCAAAAGAACTTAAAGGACAAAGAGAAACCAATTCATTTTTGGGATTAAGATACATGATTCCAATCAATGGCCAAAAGAACTTAAGGACAAAGAGAAACCAAGTCATTACGGATTAAGACATGATTCCAATCAATGGCCAAAAGAACTTAAAGGACAAAGCGAAACCAATTCATTAAGGATTAAGACATGGTTCCAATCAATGCCCAAAAGAACTTAAAGGACAAAGAGAAACCAAGTCATTACGGATTAAGACATGATTCCAATCAATGGCCAAAAGAACTTAAAGGACAAAGAGAAACCAAGTCATTATGGATTAAGACATGATTCCAATCAATGGCCAAAAGAACTTAAAGGACAAAGAGAAACCAATTCATTTAGGATTAAGACATGATTCCAATCAACGGCCAAAAGAACTTAAAGGACAAAGAGAAACCAAGTCATTACGGATTAAGACATGATTCCAATCAACGGCCAAAAGAACTTAAAGGACAAAGAGAATCCAATTCATTTAGGATTATGATATGATTCCAATCAAGGGCCAAAAGAACTTAAAGGACAAAGCGAAAACAATTCATTTAGGATTAAGACATGTTTCCAATCAATGGCCAAAAGAACTTAAAGGACAAAGCGAAACCAATTCATTAAGGATTAAGACATTGTTCCAATCAATGGCCAAGAGACTTAAAGGACAAAGAGAAACCAAGTCATTATGGATTAAGACATGATTCCAATCAAGGGCCAAAAGAACTTAAAGGACAAAGAGAAACCATGTTATTATGGATTAAGACATGATTCCAATCAATGGCCAAAAGAACTTAAAGGACAAAGAGAAACCAATTCATTTAGGATTAAGACATGTTTCCAATGAATGGCCAAAAAGAACTTAAAGGACAAAGAGAAACCAAGTCATTACGGATTATGACATGATTCCAATCAATGGCCAAAAGAACTTAAAGGACAAAGAGAAACCAATTCATTTAGGATTAAGACATGATTCCAATCAATGGCCAAAAGAACTTAAAGGACAAAGAGAAACCAAGTCATTACGGATTATGACATGATTCCAATCAATGGCCAAAAGAACTTAAAGGACAAAGAGAAACCAATTCATTTAGGATTAAGACCTGATGCCAATGAATGGCCAAAAGAACTTGAAGGACAAAGAGAACCCAATTCATTTAGGATTATGACATGATTGCAATCAATGGCCATAAGAACTTAAAGGACAAAGAGAAACCAATTCATTACGGATTAAGACATGATTCCAATCAATGGCCAAAAGAACTTAAAGGACAAAGAGAAACCAAGTCATTTCGGATTAAGACATGATTCCAATCAATGGCCAAAAGAACTTAAAGGACAAAGAGAAACCAACTCATTTAGGATTAAGATATGATTCCAATCAAGGGCCAAAAGAACTTAAAGGACAAAGGGGAACCAATTCCTTAAGGATTAAGACTTGATTCCAATCAATGACAAAAGAACTTAAAGGACAAAGAGAAACCAATTCATTTAGGATTAAGACATGATTCCAATCAATGGCCAAAAGAACTTAAAGGACAAAGAGAAACCAATTCATTTCGGATTAAGACATGATTCCAATCAATGGCCAAAAGAACTTAAAGGACAAAGAGAAACCAAGTCATTACGGATTAAGACATGATTCCAATCAATGGCCAAAAGAAATTAAAGGACAAAGAGAAACAAATTCATTTAGGATTAAGACATGATTCCAATCAATGGCCAAAAGAATTTAAAGGACAAAGGGAAACCAATTCATTAAGGGTTAAGACATGGTTTTAATCAATGCCCAAAAGAACTTCAAGGACAAAGAGGAACCAAGCCATTACGGATTAAGACATGATTCCAATCAATGGCCAAAAGAACATAAAGGATAAAGAGAAACTAAGTCATTACGGATTAAGACATCATTCCAATCAACGGCCAAAAGAACTTAAAGGACAAAGAGAAACCAATTCATTTAGGATTAAGACATGATTCCAATCAGTGGCCAAAAGAACTTAAAGGACAAAGAGAAACCAAGTCATTATGGATTAAGACATGATTCCAATCAATGGCCAAAAGAACTTAAAGGACAAAGAGAAACTAATTCATTTAGGATTAAGACATGATTCCAATCAATGGCCAAAAGAACTTAAAGGACAAAGAGAAACCAAGTCATTACGGATTATGACATGATTCCAATCAATGGCCAAAGGAACTTAAAGGACAAAGAGAAACCAATTCATTTAGGATTAAGACATGATTCCAATCAATGGCCAAAAGAACTTAAAGGACAAAGAGAAACCAATTCATTTAGGATTAAGACATGATTCCAATCAATGGCCAAAAAGAACTTAAAGGACAAAGAGGAACCAATTCATTTAGGGTTAAGACATGATTGCAATCAATGGCCATAAGAACTTAAAGGACAAAGAGAAACCAATTCATTACGGATTAAGACATGATTCCAATCAATGGCCAAAAGAACTTAAAGGACAAAGAGAAACCAATTCATTTTGGATTAAGACATGTTTCCAATCAATGGCCAAAAGAACTTAAAGGACAAAGAGAAACCAAGTCATTACGGATTAAGACATGATTCCAATCAATGGCCAAAAGAACTTAAAGGACAAAGAGAAACCAAGTCATTACGGATTATGACAAGATTCCAATCAATGGCCAAAAGAACTTAAAGGACAAAGAGAAACCAAGTCATTACGGATTAAGACATCATTCCAATCAATGTCCAAAAGAACTTAAAGGACAAAGAGAAACCAATTCATTTAGGATTAAAACATAATTCCAATCAATGGCCGAAAGAACTTAAAGGACAAAGTGAAACCAAGTCATTTAGGATTAAGACATGATTCCAATCAATGGCCAAAAGAACTTAAAGGACAAAGAGAAACCAATTCATTTAGGATTAAGACATGATTCCAATCAATGGCCAAAAGAACATAAAGGACAAAGCGAAACCAATTCATTAAGGATTAAGACATGGTTCCAATCAATGCCCAAAAGAACTTAAAGGACAAAGAGAAACCAATTCATTTAGGATTAAGATATGATTCCAATCAAGGGCAAAAAGAACTTAATGGACGAAGAGAAACCAATTCATTTAGGATTAAGAGATGATTCCAATCAATGGGCAAAAGAACTTAAAGGACAAAGAGAAACCAATTCATTTAGGATTAAGACATGATTCCAATCAATGGCCAAAAGAACTTAAAGGACAAAGAGAAACCAAGTCATTACGGATTAAGACATGATTCCAATCAATGGCCAAAAGAACTTAAAGGACAAAGAGAAACCAATTCATTTAGGATTAAGACATGCTTCCAATCAATGGCCAACAGAACTTAAAGGACAAAGAAAACCAATTCATTAAGGATTAAAACATGGTTCTAATCAATGCCCAAAAGAACTTAAAGGACAAAGAGAAACCAATTCATTTAGGATTAAGACATGATTCCAATCAATGGCCAAAAGAACCTAAAGGACAAAGCGAAACCAATTCATTATGGATTTAGACATGGTTCTAATCAATGCCCAAAAGAACTTAAAGGACAAAGAGAAACCAATTCATTTAGGATTAAGACATGATTCCAATCAACGGCCAACAGAACTTAAAGGACAAAGAGAAACCAATTCTTTAAGGAATAAGACTTGCTTTCAATCAATGGCCAAAAGAACTTAAAGGACAAAGAGAAACCAATTCATTTAGGATTATGACATCATTCCAATCAATGGCCAAAAGAACTTAAAGGACAAAGCGAAACCAATTCATTACGGATTAAGACATGATTCCAATCAATGGCCAAAAGAACTTAAAGGACAAAGAGAAACCAATTCATTTAGGATTAAGACATGATTCCAATCAATGCCCAAATGAACTTAAAGGACAAAGCGAAACCAATTCATTAAGGATTAAGGCATGGTTCCAATCAATGCCAAAAAGAACTTAAAGGACAAAGAGAATCCAATTCATTTAGGATTAAGACATGTTTCCAATCAATGGCCAAAAGCACTTAAAGGACAAAGAGAAACCAAGTCATCACGGATTAAGACATGATTCCAATCAATGGCCAAAAGAACTTAAAGGACAAAGAGAAACCAATTCATTTAGGATTAAGACATGTTTCCAATCAGTGGCCAAAAGAACTTAAAGGACAAAGAGAAACCAAGTCATTTCAGATTATGACATGATTCCAATCAATGGCCAAAAGAACTTAAAGGACAAAGAGAAACCAATTCATTTAGGATTAAGACATGTTTCCAATCAATGGCCAAAAGAACTTAAAGGACAAAGAGAAACCAAGTCATTACGGATTATGACATGATTCCAATCAATGGCCAAAAGAACTTAAAGGACAAAGAGAAACCAATTCATTTAGGATTAAGACATGATTCCAATCAATGGCCAAAAGAACATAAAGGACAAAGCGAAACCAATTCATTAAGGATTAAGACATGGTTCCAATCAATGGACAAAAGAACTTAAAGGACAAAGAGAAACCAATTCGTTTGGGATTAAGACATGATTCCAATCAATGCCCAAAAGAACTTAAAGGACAAAGAGAAACCAAGTCATTACGGATTAAGACCTGATTCCAATCAATGGCCAAAAGAACTTAAAGGACAAAGAGAAACTAATTCATTTAGGATTAAGACATGATTCCAATCAATGGCCAAAAGAATTGAAAGGACAAAGAGAAACCAAGTCATTAAGGATTAAGACATGATTCCAATCAATGGCCGAAAGAACTTAAAGGACAAAGCGAAACCAATTCATTTAGGATTAAGACATGATTCCAATCAATGGCCAAAAGAACTTAAAGGACAAAGAGAAACCAATTCATTTAGGATTAAGACATGTTTCCAATCAATGGCCAAAAGAACTTCAAGGACAAAGAGAAACCAATTCATTACGGATTAAGACATGATTCCAATCAATGGCCAAAAGAACTTAAAGGACAAATCGAAACCAATTCATTAAGGATTAAGACATTGTTCCAATCAATCGCCAAAAGAACTTAAAGGACAAAGAGAAACCAATTCATTTAGGATTAAGACATGATTCCAATCAATGGCCAAAAGAACTTAAAGGACAAAGAGAAACCAATTCATTTAGGATTAAGACATGATTCCAATCAATGGCCAAAAGAACTTAAAGGACAAAGCAAAACCAATTCATTACGGATTAAGACATGGTTCCAATCAATGGCCAAAAGAACTTAAAGGACAAAGAGAAACCAATTCATTTAGGATTGAGACATGATTCCAATCAATGGCCAAAAGAACTTAAAGGACAAAGAGAAACCAAGTCATTACGGATTATGACATGATTCCAATCAATGGCCAAAAGAACTTAAAGGACAAAGAGAAACCAATTCATTTAGGATTAAGACATGATTCCAATCAATGGCCAAAAGAACCTAAAGGACAAAGAGAAACCAATTCATTTAGGATTAAGACATGTTTCCATCCAATGGCCAAAAGAACTTAAAGGACAAAGAGTAACCAAGTCATTTAGGATTAAGACATGTTTCCAATGAATGGCCAAAAAAGATTGAAGGGCAACGAGAAACCAATTCCTTAAGGATTAAGACATGATTCCAATCAATGGCCAAAAGAACTTAAAGGACAAAGAGAAACCAAGTCATTACGGATTAAGACATGATTCCAATCAATGGCCAAAAGAACTTAAAGGACAAAGAGAAACAAATTCATTTAGGATTAAGACATGATTCCAATCAATGGCCAAAAGAATTTAAAGGACAAAGGGAAACCAATTCATTAAGGGTTAAGACATGTTTCCAATCAATGGCCAAAAGAACTTAAAGGACAAAGAGAAACCAAGTCATTACGGATTAAGACATGATTCCAATCAATGGCAAAAAGAACTTAAAGGACAAAGAGAAACCAATTCATTTAGGATTAAAACATGATTCCAATCAATGGCCAAAAGAACTTAAAGGACAAAGAGAAACCAATTCATTTAGGATTAAGATATGATTCCAATCAATGGCCAAAAGAACTTAAAGGACAAAGAGAAACCAAGTCATTACGGATTAAGACATGATTCCAATCAATGGCCAAAAGAACTTAAAGGACAAAGAGAAACCAATTCATTTAGGATTAAGACATGTTTCCAATCAATGGCCAAAAGAACTTAAAGGACAAAGAGAAACCAATTCATTACGGATTAAGACATGATTCCAATCAAGGGCCAAAAGAACTTAATGGACAAAGAGAAACCAATTCATTTAGGATTAAGACATGATTCCAATCAATGGCCAAAAGAACTTAAAGGACAAAGCGAAACCAATTCATTAAGGATTAAGACATGGTTCCAATCAATGCCCAAAAGAACTTAAAGGACAAAGAGAAACCAAGTCATTACGGATTAAGACATGATTCCAATCAATGGCCAAAAGAACTTAAAGGACAAAGAGAAACCAATTCATTTAGGATTAAGACATGTTTCCAATCAATGGCCAAAAGAACTTAAAGGACAAAGAGAAACCAAGTCATTACGGATTATGACATGATTCCAATCAATGGCCAAAAGAACTTAAAGGACAAAGAGAAACCAAGTCATTTCGGATTAAGACATGATTCCAATCAATGGCCAAAAGAACTAAAAGGACAAAGCGAACCCAATTCATTACGGATTAGGACATTGTTCCAATCAATCGCCAAAAGAACTTAAAGGACAAAGAGAAACCAAGTCATTACGGATTAAGACATGATTCCAATCAATGGCCAAAAGAACTTAATGGACAAAGAGAAACCAAGTCATTGGGGATTAAGACATGATTCCAATCAATGGCCAAAAGAACTTAAAGGACAAAGTGAAACCAATTCATTAAGGATTAAGACATGGTTCTAATCAATGACCAAAAGAACTTAAAGGACAAAGAGAAACCAATTCATTTAGGATTAAGACATGATTCCAATCAAGGGCCAAAAGAACTTAATGGACAAAGAGAAACCAATTCATTTAGGATTAAGACATGATTCCAATCAATGGCCAAAAGAACTTAAAGGACAAAGCGAAACCAATTCATTAAGGATTAAGACATGATTCCAATCAATGGCCAAAAGAACTTAAAGGACAAAGAGAAACCAAGTCATTACGGATTAAGACATGATTCCAATCAATGGCCAAAAGAACTTAAAGGACAAAGAGAAACCAATTCATTTAGGATTAAGACATGATTCCAATCAATGGCCAAAAGAACTTAAAGGACAAAGAGAAACCAATTCATTTAGGATTAAGACATGTTTCCAATGAATGGCCAAAAGAACTTAAAGGACAAAGAGAAACCAAGTCATTTAGGATTAAGACATGATTCCAATCAATGGCCAAAAGAACTTAAAGGACAAAGCGAAACCAACTCATTTAGGATTAAGACATGATTCCAATCAATGGCCAAAAGAACTTAACGGACAAAGTGAAACCAATTCATTAAGGATTAAGACATGATTCCAATCAATGGCCAAAAGAACTTAAAGGACAAAGAGAAACCAAGTCATTACGGATTAAGACATGATTCCAATCAATGGCCAAAAGAACTTAAAGGACAAAGAGAAACCAATTCATTTAGGATTAAGACATGTTTCCAATCAATGGCCAAAAGAACTTAAAGGACAAAGAGAAACCAAGTCATTACGGATTAAGACATGATTCCAATCAAGGGCCAAAAGAACTTAAAGGACAAAGAGAAACCAATTCATTTAGGATTAAGACATGCTTCCAATCAATGGCCAAAAGAACTTAAAGGACAAAGAGAAACCAAGTCATTACGGATTATGACATGATTCCAATCAATGGCCAAAAGAACTTAAAGGACAAAGAGAAACCAAGTCATTACGGATTAAGACATGATTCCAATCAATGGCCAAAAGAACTTAAAGGACAAAGAGAAACCAATTCATTTAGGATTAAGACATGATTCCAATCAATGGCCAAAAGAACTTAAAGGACAAAGCGAAACCAATTCATTAAGGATTAAGACATGATTCCAATCAATGGCCAAAAGAACTTAAAGGACAAAGAGAAACCAAGTCATTACGGATTAAGACATGATTCCAATCAAGGGCCAAAAGAACTTAATGGACAAAGAGAAACCAATTCATTTAGGATTAAGACATGATTCCAATCAATGGCCAACAGAACTTAAGGGACAAAGCGAAACCAATTGATTAAGGATTCAGACATGATTCCAATCAATGGCCAAAAGAAATTAAAGGACAAAGAGAAACCAATTCATTACGGATTAAGACATGTTTCCAATCAATCGCCAAAAGAACTTAAAGGACAAAGAGAAACCAAGTCATTACGGATTAAGACATGATTCCAATCAAGGGCCAAAAGAACTTAAAGGACAAAGAGAAACCAATTCATTTAGGATTAAGACATGATTCCAATCAATGGCCAACAGAACTTAAAGGACAAAGTGAAACCAATTCGTTAAGGATTAAGACATGGTTCCAATCAATGCCCAAAATAACATAAAGGACAAAAAGAAACCAAGTCATTACGGATTAAGACGTGATTCCAATCAAGCGCCAAAAGAACTTAATCGACAAAGAGAAACAAATTCATTTAGGATTAAGACATGATTCCAATCAATGGCCAAAAGAACTTAAAGGGCAAAGGGAAACCAATTCATTAAGGATTAAGACATGATTCCAATCAATGGCCAAAAGAACTTAAAGGACAAAGAGAAACCAATTCATTTAGGATTAAGACATGATTCCAATCAATGGCCAAAAGAACTTAAAGGACAAAGAGAAACCAATTCATTTAGGATTAAGACATGTTTCCAATGAATGGCCAAAAGAACTTAAAGGACAAAGAGAAACCAAGTCATTACGGATTAAGACATGATTCCAATCAACGGCCAAAAG
The DNA here is from genome assembly GCA_031439595.1 of Pterocarpus santalinus. NCBI lineage: Eukaryota > Viridiplantae > Streptophyta > Magnoliopsida > Fabales > Fabaceae > Pterocarpus > Pterocarpus santalinus. Next base: position 32,914,681 of record CM062530.1, on the reverse strand, counting down.
AACTTAAAGGACAAAGAGAAACCAATTCATTTAGGATTAAGACATGATTCCAATCAATGGCCAAAAGAACTTAAAGGACAAAGCGAAACCAATTCATTAAGGATTAAGACATGGTTCCAATCAATGGCCAAAAGAACTTAAAGGACAAAGAGAAACCAAGTCATTACGGATTAAGACATGATTCCAATCAATGGCCAAAAGAACTTAAAGGACAAAGAGAAACCAATTCATTTAGAATTAAGACATGTTTCCAATCAATGGCCAAAAGAACTTAAAGGACAAAGAGAAACCAAGTCATTACGGATTATGACATGATTCCAATCAATGGCCAAAAGAACTTAAAGGACAAAGAGAAACCAAGTCATTTCGGATTAAGACATGATTCCAATCAATGGCCAAAAGAACTTAAAGGATAAAGAGAAACCAATTCATTAAGGATTAAGACATTGTTCCAATCAATGGCCAAAAGAACTTAAAGGACAAAGAGAAACCAAGTCATTACGGATTAAGACATGATTCCAATCAAGGGCCAAAAGAACTTAAAGGACAAAGAGAAACCAATTCATTTAGGATTAAGACATGATTCCAATCAATGGCCAAAAGAACTTAAAGGACAAAGCGAAACCAATTCATTAAGGATTAAGACATGGTTCCAATCAATGGCCAAAAGAACTTAAAGGACAAAGAGAAACCAAGTCATTACGGATTAAGACATGATTCCAATCAAGGGCCAAAAGAACTTAAAGGACAAAGAGAAACCAATTCATTTAGGATTAAGACATGATTCCAATCAATGGCCAAAAGAACTTAAAGGACAAAGAGAAACCAAGTCATTACGGATTAAGACATGATTCCAATCAATGGCCAAAAGAACTTAAAGGACAAAGAGAAACCAATTCATTTAGGATTAAGACATGTTTCCAATCAATGGCCAAAAGAACTTAAAGGACAAAGAGAAACCAAGTCATTACGGATTAAGACATGATTCCAATCAATGGCCAAAAGAACTTAAAGGACAAAGAGAAACCAATTCATTTAGGATTAAGACATGATTCCAATCAATGGCCAAAAGAACTTAAAGGACAAAGAGAAACCAAGTCATTACGGATTAAGACATGATTCCAATCAATGGCCAAAAGAACTTAAAGGACAAAGAGAAACCAATTCATTTAGGATTAAGACATGTTTCCAATCAATGGCCAAAAGAACTTAAAGGACAAAGAGAAACCAAGTCATTACGGATTAAGACATGATTCCAATCAATGGCCAAAAGAACTTAAAGGACAAAGAGAAACCAAGTCATTACGGATTAAGACATGATTCCAATCAATGGCCAAAAGAACTTAAAGGACAAAGAGAAACCAATTCATTTAGGATTAAGACATGTTTCCAATCAATGGCCAAAAGAACTTAAAGGACAAAGAGAAACCAAGTCATTACGGATTATGACATGATTCCAATCAATGGCCAAAAGAACTTAAAGGACAAAGAGAAACCAAGTCATTTCGGATTAAGACATGATTCCAATCAATGGCCAAAAGAACTTAAAGGACAAAGCGAAACCAATTCATTAAGGATTAAGACATTGTTCCAATCAATGGCCAAAAGAACTTAAAGGACAAAGAGAAACCAAGTCATTACGGATTAAGACATGATTCCAATCAAGGGCCAAAAGAACTTAATGGACAAAGAGAAACCAATTCATTTAGGGGACAAAGAGAAACCAATTCATTTAGGATTAAGACATGATTCCAATCAATGGCCAAAAGAACTTAAAGGACAAAGCGAAACCAATTCATTAAGGATTAAGACATTGTTCCAATCAATGGCCAAAAGAACTTAAAGGACAAAGAGAAACCAAGTCATTACGGATTAAGACATGATTCCAATCAATGGCCAAAAGAACTTAAAGGACAAAGAGAAACCAATTCATTTAGGATTAAGACATGATTCCAATCAATGGCCAAAAGAACTTAAAGGACAAAGAGAAACCAATTCATTAAGGATTAAGACATGGTTCCAATCAATGCCCAAAAGAACTTAAAGGACAAAGAGAAACCAAGTCATTACGGATTAAGACATGATTCCAATCAAGGGCCAAAAGAACTTAAAGGACAAAGAGAAACCAATTCATTTAGGATTAAGACATGATTCCAATCAATGGCCAAAAGAACTTAAAGGACAAAGAGAAACCAAGTCATTACGGATTAAGACATGATTCCAATCAAGGGCCAAAAGAACTTAATGGACAAAGAGAAACCAATTCATTTAGGGGACAAAGAGAAACTAATTCATTTAGGATTAAGACGTGATTCCAATCAATGGCCAAAAGAACTTAAAGGACAAAGCGAAACCAATTCATTAAGGATTAAGACATGTTTCCAATCAATGGCCAAAAGAACTTAAAGGACAAAGAGAAACCAAGTCATTACGGATTAAGACATGATTCCAATCAATGGCCAAAAGAACTTAAAGGACAAAGAGAAACCAATTCATTTAGAATTAAGACATGTTTCCAATCAATGGCCAAAAGAACTTAAAGGACAAAGAGAAACCAAGTCATTACGGATTATGACATGATTCCAATCAATGGCCAAAAGAACTTAATGGACAAAGAGAAACCAAGTCATTACGGATTAAGACATGATTCCAATCAATGGCCAAAAGAACTTAAAGGACAAAGAGAAACTAATTCATTACGGATTAAGACATGATTCCAATCAATGGCCAAAAGAACTTAAAGGACAAAGCGAAACCAATTCATTAAGGATTAAGACATGGTTCCAATCAATGGCCAAAAGAACTTAAAGGACAAAGAGAAACCAAGTCATTACGGATTAAGACATGATTCCAATCAAGGGCCAAAAGAACTTAAAGGACAAAGAGAAACCAATTCATTTAGGATTAAGACATGATTCCAATCAATGGCCAAAAGAACTTAAAGGACAAAGCGAAACCAATTCATTAAGGATTAAGACATGATTCCAATCAATGGCCAAAAGAACTTAAAGGACAAAGAGAAACCAAGTCATTACGGATTAAGACATGATTCCAATCAAGGGCCAAAAGAACTTAAAGGACAAAGAGAAACCAATTCATTTAGGATTAAGACATGATTCCAATCAATGGCCAAAAGAACTTAAAGGACAAAGAGAAACCAATTCATTTAGGATTAAGACATGATTCCAATCAATGGCCAAAAGAACTTAAAGGACAAAGAGAAACCAAGTCATTACGGATTAAGACATGATTCCAATCAATGGCCAAAAGAACTTAAAGGACAAAGAGAAACCAATTCATTTAGGATTAAGAAATGATTCCAATCAACGGCCAAAAGAACTTAAAGGACAAAGAGAACCAATTCATTTAGAATTAAGACATGTTTCCAATCAATGGCCAAAAGAACTTAAAGGACAAAGCGAAACCAATTCATTAAGGATTAAGACATGGTTCCAATCAATGGCCAAAAGAACTTAAAGGACAAAGAGAAACCAAGTCATTACGGATTAAGACATGATTCCAATCAACGGCCAAAAGAACTTAAAGGACAAAGAGAAACCAATTCATTTAGGATTAAGACATGATTCCAATCAATGGCCAAAAGAAATTAAAGGAGAAACAGAATTCAATTCATTTAGGATTAAGATATGATTCCAATCAATCGCCAAAAAAAATTAAAGGACAAAGAGAAACCAATTCATTACGGATTAAGACGTGATTCCAATCAACGGCCAAAAGAACTTAATGGACAAAGAGAAACCAATTCATTTAGGGGACAAAGAGAACCCAATTCATTTAGGATTAAGATATGATTCCAATCAACGGCCAAAAGAACTTAAAGGACAAAGAGAAACAAATTCATTTAGATTTAAAACATGTTTCCAATCAATGGCCAAAAGAACTTAAAGAACAAAGAGAAACCAAGTCATTACGGATTAAGACATGATTCCAATCAATGGCCAAAAGAACTTAAAGGACAAAGAGAAACCAATTCATTTAGGATTAAGACATGTTTCCAATCAATGGCCAAAAGAACTTAAAGGACAAAGAGAAACCAAGTCATTACGGATTAAGACATGATTCCAATCAATGGCCAAAAGAACTTAAAGGACAAAGAGAAACCAAGTCATTACGGATTAAGACATGATTCCAATCAATGGCCAAAAGAACTTAAAGGACAAAGCGAAACCAATTCATTAAGGATTAAGACATTGTTCCAATCAATGGCCAAAAGAACTTAAAGGACAAAGAGAAACCAAGTCATTACGGATTAAGACATGATTCCAATCAAGGGCCAAAAGAACTTAATGGACAAAGAGAAACCAATTCATTTAGGATTAAGACATGATTCCAATCAATGGCCAAAAGAACTTAAAGGACAAAGAGAAACCAATTCATTAAGGATTAAGACATGGTTCCAATCAATGGCCAAAAGAACTTAAAGGACAAAGAGAAACCAAGTCATTACGGATTAAGACATGATTCCAATCAACGGCCAAAAGAACTTAAAGGACAAAGAGAAACCAATTCATTTAGAATTAAGACATGTTTCCAATCAATGGCCAAAAGAACTTAAAGGACAAAGAGAAACCAATTCATTTAGGATTAAGACATGATTCCAATCAATGGCCAAAAGAACTTAAAGGACAAAGAGAAACCAAGTCATTACGGATTAAGACATGATTCCAATCAAGGGCCAAAAGAACTTAAAGGACAAAGAGAAACCAATTCATTTAGGATTAAGACATGATTCCAATCAATGGCCAAAAGAACTTAAAGGACAAAGAGAAACCAATTCATTTAGGATTAAGACATGTTTCCAATCAATGGCCAAAAGAACTTAAAGGACAAAGAGAAACCAAGTCATTACGGATTATGACATGATTCCAATCAATGGCCAAAAGAACTTAAAGGACAAAGAGAAACCAATTCATTTAGGATTAAGACATGATTCCAATCAATGGCCAAAAGAACTTAAAGGACAAAGAGAAACCAAGTCATTACGGATTATGACATGATTCCAATCAATGGTCAAAAGAACATAAAGGACAAAGAGAAACCAATTCATTTAGGATTAAGACATGATTCCAATCAATGGCCAAAAGAACTTAAAGGACAAAGAGAAACCAAGTCATTACGGATTAAGACATGATTCCAATCAAGGGCCAAAAGAACTTAAAGGACAAAGAGAAACCAATTCATTTAGGATTAAGACATGTTTCCAATCAATGGCCAAAAGAACTTAAAGGACAAAGAGAAACCAAGTCATTATGGATTATGATATGATTCCAATCAATGGCCAAAAGAACTTAAAGGACAAAGAGAAACCAATTCATTTAGGATTAAGACATGTTTCCAATCAATGGCCAAAAGAACTTAAAGGACAAAGAGAAACCAAGTCATTACGGATTATGACATGATTCCAATCAATGGCCAAAAGAACTTAAAGGACAAAGGGAAACCATGTCATTACGGATTAAGACATGATTCCAATCAATGGCCAAAAGAACTTAAAGGACAAAGAGAAACCAAGTCATTACGGATTAAGACATGATTCCAATCAAGGGCCAAAAGAACTTAATGGACAAAGAGAAACCAATTCATTTAGGGGACAAAGAGAAACCAATTCATTTAGGATTAAGACATGATTCCAATCAATGGCCAAAAGAACTTAAAGGACAAAGCAAAACCAATTCATTAAGGATTAAGACATGGTTCTAATCAATGCCCAAAAGAACTTAAAGGACAAAGAGAAACCAAGTCATTACGGATTAAGACATGATTCCAATCAATGGCCAAAAGAACTTAAAGGACAAAGAGAAACCAATTCATTTAGAATTAAAACATGTTTCCAATCAATGGCCAAAAGAACTTAAAGGACAAAGAGAAACCAATTCATTTAGGATTAAGACATGTTTCCAATCAATGGCCAAAAGAACTTAAAGGACAAAGAGAAACCAAGTCATTACGGATTAAGACATGATTCCAATCAATGGCCAAAAGAACTTAAAGGACAAAGAGAAACCAATTCATTTAGGATTAAGACATGTTTCCAATCAATGGCCAAAAGAACTTAAAGGACAAAGAGAAACCAAGTCATTACGGATTAAGACATGATTCCAATCAACGGCCAAAAGAACTTAAAGGACAAAGAGAAACCAATTCATTTAGGATTAAGACATGATTCCAATCAGTGGCCAAAAGAACTTAAAGGACAAAGAGAAACCAATTCATTTAGAATTAAGACATGTTTCCAATCAATGGCCAAAAGAACTTAAAGGACAAAGAGAAACCAAGTCATTACGGATTAAGACATGATTCCAATCAATGGCCAAAAGAACTTAAAGGACAAAGAGAAACCAATTCATTTAGGATTAAGACATGATTCCAATCAATGGCCAAAAGAACTTAAAGGACAAAGAGAAACCAAGTCATTACGGATTAAGACATGATTCCAATCAATGGCCAAAAGAACTTAAAGGACAAAGAGAAACCAATTCATTTAGGATTAAGACATGTTTCCAATCAATGGCCAAAAGAACTTAAAGGACAAAGAGAAACCAATTCATTAAGGATTAAGACATGTTTCCAATCAATGGCCAAAAGAACTTAAAGGACAAAGCGAAACCAATTCATTAAGGATTAAGACAAGGTTCTAATCAATGCCCAAAAGAACATCAAGGACAAAGAGAAACCAATTCATTTAGGATTAAGACATGATTCCAATCAATGGCCAAAAGAACTTAAAGGACAAAGCGAAACCAATTCATTAAGGATTAAGACATGGTTCCAATCAATGGCCAAAAGAACTTAAAGGACAAAGAGAAACCAAGTCATTACGGATTATGACATGATTCCAATCAACGGTCAAAAGAACATAAAGGACAAAGAGAAACCAATTCATTTAGGATTAAGACGTGATTCCAAGCAAGGGCCAAAAGAACTTAAAGGACAAAGAGAAACCAATTCATTTAGAATTAAGACGTGATTCCAATCAATGGCCAAAAGAACTTAAAGGATAAAGAGAAACCAAGTCATTACAGATTAAGACATGATTCCAATCAAGGGCCAAAAGAACTTAAAGGACAAAGGGAAACCTATTCATTTAGAATTAAGACATGTTTCCAATCAATGGCCAAAAGAACTTAATGAGCAATGAGAAACCAAGTCATTATGGATTAAGACATGATTCCAATCAAGGGCCAAAAGAACTTAAAGGACAAAGAGAAACCAATTCGTTTAGGATTAAGATTTGATTCCAATCAAGGGCCAAAAGAACTTAAAGGATAAAGAGAAACCAAGTCATTACGGATTAAGACATGATTCCAATCAATGGCCAAAAGAACTTAAAGGACAAAGAGAAACCAAGTCATTACGGATTATGACATGATTCCAATCAATGGCCAAAAGAACTTAAAGGACAAAGAGAAACCAATTCATTTAGGATTAAGACATGTTTCCAATCAATGGCCAAAAGAACTTAAAGGACAAAGAGAAACCAAGTCATTACAGATTAAGACATGATTCCAATCAATGGCCAAAAGAACTTAAAGGACAAAGAGAAACCAATTCATTTAGGATTAAGACATGATTCCAATCAATGGCCAAAAGAACTTAAAGGACAAAGCGAAACCAATTCATTAAGGATTAAGACATGGTTCCAATCAATGGCCAAAAGAACTTAAAGGACAAAGAGAAACCAAGTCATTACGGATTAAGACATGATTCCAATCAAGGGCCAAAAGAACTTAATGGACAAAGAGAAACCAATTCATTTAGGATTAAGACATGATTCCAATCAATGGCCAAAAGAACTTAAAGGACAAAGAGAAACCAATTCATTAAGGATTAAGACATGGTTCCAATCAATGGCCAAAAGAACTTAAAGGACAAAGAGAAACCAAGTTATTATGGATTATGACATGATTCCAATCAACGGCCAAAAGAACTTAAAGGACAAAGAGAAACCAATTCATTTAGAATTAAGACATGTTTCCAATCAATGGCCAAAAGAACTTAAAGGACAAAGAGAAACCAAGTCATTACGGATTAAGACATGATTCTAATCAATGCTCAAAAGAACTTCAAGCACAAAGAGAAACCAATTCATTTAGGATTAAGACATGATTCCAATCAATGGCCAAAAGAACTTAAAGGACAAAGAGAAACCAAGTCATTACGGATTAAGACATGATTCCAATCAATGGCCAAAAGAACTTAAAGGACAAAGAGAAACCAATTCATTTAGAATTATGACATGGTTCCAATCAATGGCCAAAAGAACTTAAAGGACAAAGAGAAACCAATTCATTTAGGATTAAGACATGATTCCAATCAAGGGCCAAAAGAACTTAAAGGGCAAAGCAAAACCAATTCATTAAGGATTAAGACATCGTTCCAATCAAGGGCCAAAAGAACTTAAAGGACAAAGCTAAACCAAGTCATTACGGATTAAGACATGATTCCAATCAAGGGCCAAAAGAACTTAATGGACAAAGAAAAACCAATTCATTTAGGATTAAGAAATGTTTCCAATCTGATGCGGAACCCCGTGGATATAAAGATCCAGAAACCCCAGGCACACACTTTGATAGAAAACAAGATGTAGAATAAAGACCCTCCCTACTAAACCCCCAAGAAACCTGTCCTTGGAAACGTAGATAACAGGGAAAAGATAGAATAGAAATTGATTGAATATCGCAAGGAATTTACCTTAGAATGAATTCTCTCAATTTCTTGATGCAACAAGCAAAGCAAATCACTCACCTCACTTGCACACAAAAGCACTGTTTTCTTGAAAGAAAACAAAATAGAATTTCAATTAATCAAAAACTGATAAACAATGTGTTCCTTGAGGTATTTATAACCTCTTACACTAGGTTAAACACTTAAACTAAGTCCAAGCCCAATAAGAAGTGTTCTAATGCTAAATAATATGAATTGGGCTGGATAAAACATAAAACATAAAATATGGGCTAAATAAAATAACTAAAAGTTTAGATGTCCTAATTACTTAAACTAACTAAACTAAACAAGACCAAAATAGGATAATGGCCCAACATGGCCAGTATAAGCTTCTAAGCCCAATTAGCAGCAAATAACAAGATCTTGGGTTGTCCATTAGTATGTGTTGGCATCTTCTTGGCCCATTCTTGATACATGTCTTCTACAATTGCTTATGCCAAGTTTCCAAAGCTTTCCTTCAGCATCTTTGCTCTTGCCCTTGTGATAGGTCCCACGGGCATGCTAAAATTCCCATCTTGCCCTTTAGTGCTGGAACGTCCAATTTGTCCTCCGGAGCACGTATCATTCTCCCCCTCTTCAAAAAGATTCGTCCTCGAATCTTGCCTTTGTAATCTTCAAAGACAACTCCACCATTGCCTTTCCTCCATAAAGCCATCTAAGAACCTACAATTGAAGAATCTCACTAACACTATCTCTTCTGTCTTTTTTTTTTTTTCTCTCTCTTTTTTTTTCTTCTTTCTTTTTCTCTCTTTTTTTTTCTCTTTTTTTTCCCTTTTTTTTTAACTGAATATACCTCAAATACCAAAAAAAAAATATGTGGACAAAGTAGACAACGATTAACGAAATGAGACTCAACACAAGGAAAAAAAAACTAGGGAAATAAAATTAACAAAGTGGAAACGAAATAGAACAAAGGATAGTAAACATAGGGTTTTCCTACTAGACCTCTAAGAAACCTGTTCTTAGCAACCTAGGTCACCGGAAATGGATTTTCCTACTAGACCTCTATGAAACCTGTCCATAACAACCTAGATCAAAGGAAAGAATTTCCCTTAGAATGAATTCTCTCAATTTCTTGATGCAACAAGCAAAGCAAATCACTCACCTCACTTGCACACAAAAGCACTGTTTTCTTGAAAGAAAACAAAATAGAATTTCAATTAATCAAAAACTGATAAACAATGTGTTCCTTGAGGTATTTATAACCTCTTACACTAGGTTAAACACTTAAACAAAGTCCAAGCCCAATAAGAAGTGTTCTAATGCTAAATAATATGAATTGGGCTGGATAAAACATAAAACATAAAATATGGGCTAAATAAAATAACTAAAAGTTTAGATGTCCTAATTACTTAAACTAACTAAATAACTAGAAGTGTTCTAATGCTAAATGAGACATGTTTCCAATCAATGGCCAAAAGAACTTAAAGGACAAAAAGAAACCAAGTCATTACGGATTATGGCATGATTCCAATGTCCCACGGGCATGCTAAAATTCCCATCTTGCCCTTTAGTGCTGGAACGTCCAATTTGTCCTCCGGAGCACGTATCAGATTCCAATCAATGGCCAAAAGAACTTAATGGACAAAGCGAAACCAAGTCATTACGGATTAAGACATGATTCCAATCAAGGGCCAAAATAACTTAAACGACAAAGTGAAACTAATTCATTTAGGATGAAGACATGATTCCAATCAACAGCCAAAAGAACTTAAAGGACAAAGAGAAACCTATTGATTTAGAATTAAGACATGTTTCCAATCAATGGCCAAAAGAACTTAAAGGACAAAAAGAAACCAAGTCATTACGGATTATGACATGATTCCAATCAATGGTCAAAAGAACTTAAAGGACAAAGAGAATTCAATTCATTTAGGAATAAGATATGATTCCAATCAATGGCCAAAAGAACTTAATGGGCAAAGCGAAACCAAGTCATTATGGATTAAGACATGATTCCAATCAAGGGCCAAAATAACTTAAAGGACAAAGTGAAACCAATTCATTTAGGATTAAGACATGATTCCAATCAAGGGCCAAAAGAACTTAAAGGACAAAGGGAAACCTATTCATTTAGAATTAAGACATGTTTCCAATCAATGGCCAAAAGAACTTAAAGGACAAAAAGAAACCAAGTCATTACGGATTGTGACATGTTTCCAATCAATGGCCAAAAGAACTTAAAGGACACAGAGAAACCAAGTCATTACGGATTATGACATGATTCCAATCAATGGTCAAAAGAACTTAAAGGACAAAGAGAACTCAATTCATTTAGGATTAAGATATGATTCCAATCAATGGCCAAAAGAACTTAAAGGATAAAGAGAAACCAAGTCATTACGGATTAAGACATGATTCCAATCAATGGCCAAAAGAACTTAAAGGACAAAGAGAAACCAATTCATTTAGGATTAAGACATGTTTCCAATCAATGGCCAAAAGAACTGAAAGGACAAAGAGAAACCAAGTCATTACGGATTATGACATGATTCCAATCAATGGCGAAAAGAACTTAAAGGACAAAGAGAAACCAATTCATTTAGAATTCAAACATGTTTCCAATCAATGGCCAAAAGAACTTTAAGGACAAAGAGAAACCAATTCATTTAGGATTAAGACATGTTTCCAATCAATGGCCAAAAGAACTTAAAGGACAAAGAGAAACCAAGTCATTACGGATTATGGCATGATTCCAATCAATGGCCAAAAGAACTTAAAGGACAAAGGGAAACCAATTCATTTAGGACTAAGACATGGTTCCAATCAATGCCCAAAAGAACTGAAAGGACAAAGAGAAACCAAGTCATTACGGATTAAGACATGATTCCAATCAATACCCAAAAGAACTTAACAAGGGCCAAAAGAACTTAATGGACAAAGAGAAACCAATTCATTTAGGATTAAGACATGATTCCAATCAATGGCCAAAAGAACTTAAAGGACAAAGCGAAACCAATTCATTAAGGATTAAAACATGGTTCTAATCAATGCCCGAAAGAACTTAAAGGACAAAGAGAAACCAAGTCATTACAGATTAAGACATGATTCCAATCAACGGCCAAAAGAACTTAAAGGACAAAGAGAAACCAATTCATTTAGAATTGAAACATGTTTCGAATCAATAGCCAAATGAACATTAAGGACAAAGAGAAACGAAGTCATTACGGATTAGGGCGTGATTCCAATCAATGGTCAAAAGAACTTAAAGGAGAAACAGAATTTAATTCATTTAGGATTAAGATATGATTGCAATCAATGGCCAAAAGAACTTAATGGACAAAGAGAAACCAAGTCATTACGGATTAAGACATGATTCCAATCAAGGGCCAAAGGAACTTAAAGGACAAAGCAAAACCAATTCATTAAGGATCAAGATACGGCTCCAATCTATGTCCAAAAGAACTTAAAGGACAAAGAGAAACCAAGTCATTACAGATTAAGACATGATTCCAATCAACGGCCAAAAGAACTTAAAGGACAAAGAGAAACCAATTCATTTAGAATTAAGACATGTTTCCAATCAATGGCCAAAAGAACTTAAAGGACAAAGAGAAACCAAGTCATTACGGATTATGACATGATTCCAATCAATGGTCAAAAGAACTTAAAGGACAAAGAGAATTCAATTCATTTAGGATTAAGATATGATTCCAATCAATGGCCAAAAGAACTTAATGGACAAAGAGAAACCAAGTCATTACGGATAAAGACATGATTCCAATCAAGGGCCAAAATAACTTAAAGGACAAAGAGAAACCAATTCATTTAGGATTATGACATAATTCCAATCAATGGCCAAAAGAACGTAAAGGACAAAAAGAAACCAAGTCATTACGGATTGTGACATGTTTCCAATCAATGGCCAAAAGAACTTAAAGGACACAGAGAACTCAATTCATTTCGGATTAAGATATGATTCCAATCAATGGCCAAAAGAACTTAAAGGATAAAGAGAAACCAAGTCATTACGGATTAAGACATGATTCCAATCAATGGCCAAAAGAACTTAAAGGACAAAGAGAAACCAATTCATTTAGGATTAAGATATGTTTCCAATCAATGGCCAAAAGAACTTAAAGGACAAAGAGAAACCAAGTCATTACAGATTATGACATGATTCCAATCAATGTCCAAAAGAACTTAAAGGACAAAGAGAAACCAATTCATTTAGGATTAAAACATAATTCCAATCAATGGCCGAAAGAACTTAAAGGACAAAGTGAAACCAATTCATTAAGGATTAAGACATGGTTCTAATCAATGCCCAAAAGAACTTAAAGGACAAAGAGAATCCAATTCATTTAGGATTAAGACATGATTCCAATCAACGGCCAAAAGAACTTAAAGGACAAAGAGAAACCAATTCATTTAGAATTAAAACATGTTTCCAATCAACGGCCAAAAGAACTTAAAGGACAAAGAGAAACCAATTCATTTAGGATAAAGACATGTTTCCAATCAATGGCCAAAAGAACTTAAAGGACAAAGAGAAACCAAGTCATTACGGATTATGACATGATTCCAATCAATGGCCAAAAGAACGTAAAGGATGATAAAGAGAAACCAATTCATTTAGGATTAAGACATGTTTCCAATCAATGGCCAAAAGAACTTAAAGGTGTTATGATCCATTATCCATGAACCCTAATTCTGGTGTATTGTGGTTGTAATTCAATCAAGGAGAAATAAAAATCACAAAAAAAATGGAAGAGACAAGGAATGGAAAGAGATTGGAGGGCGCCACAATCAAGGATGATTGATAAGCCAAGGGTGATCGCCACAAGAGCAATTGGAAACTCTTGATAAGACCTAGGGTTCCAAGCAAGAACCAAAGAGACACTTTTACTAAAGTATTCTGATTTCAATTTGCCAAAATCCCCTTCAAAATGTGTTTACAAGGTTTATAAACTAAACTAAAGTTTAGCAAATGGGCTGAAACACTTAGCCCAAGATTAAAATCTAAACTTATTAAAACTGAGTAAAAGGCTAAATAGCTAAAAACAATTGATGGGCTATATGAAATTACAAGCCCAATTACATTATTACTAACTTAAAATTAACAAGCCCAAAGGTATAACTAAGCTTGTTTAGCCACATGAATGCAATGGACTAGTCTTGAGTTGTTTTCTTCTTGAATGGGCTTTGCCTCAAATAAACTTGAAATCATTTGGCCCAAAGCTTCCTTAGCTCTCTTGGATTTGGATCTAGTCATTGGTCCACCAATTCCTTCCAAAGGATCTCCTCCTTGCCTTTGCTTTCTTGAGTCTACTTTATCTTCCTTGATCACATCATACCTCCTTCTTCAAGAGAATTAGTCCTCAATTTAGCTCCTCATCACCTACATCAAATGAGGACAAGTCAGCAACATTAAAAGTAGCACTTATCCCATACTCACCAGGTAAGTCGATCTTGTAGGCATTGTCATTTATTCTCTCCAAGACTTGGAAGGGTCCATCACCCCTAGGTTGGAGTTTGGATTTCCTTTGAGATGGAAACCTCTCCTTTCTCATGTGTACCCAAACCCAATCACCGGGTTCAAATACAACCTTCTTTCTGCCCTTGTTGGCTTGCTTTGCATAACTCTCCATTTTCTTCTCAATTTGGGCTTTTACTTGCTCATGCAGCCTCTTTACAAAGTCAGCCTTAGCCTGTGCATCTTTATGCTTAAAAACAGAAATGTTAGGCATAGGCAATAAATCAAGAGGAGTCAAGGGGTTAAATCCATACACTATTTCAAAAGGAGAACAATTAGTAGTGCTATGGATAGCCCTATTATATGCAAACTCTACATGAGACAAACACTCTTCCCATGACTTAATATTCTTCTTTATAACAGCCCTAAGGAGAGTAGAAAGAGTCCTATTAACTACCTCAGTTTGCCCATCAGTTTGGGGGTGACAAGTAGTTGAGAATAGCAATTTAGTACCAATCTTACCCCATAGTGTCCTCCAAAAGTGACTTAAGAACTTAGTGTCCCTGTCACTCACAATGCTCCTAGGTAATCCATGTAGCCTCACTACCTCTTTGAAGAACAAATCAGCCACATGACAAGCATCATCCACCTTCTTGCAAGGTATGAAATGAGCCATCTTGGAGAACCTATCCACCACCACAAAAATAGAATCCTTGCCATTCTTTGTCCGAGGCAGTCCTAAAACAAAGTCCATAGATAAATCAATCCAAGGAAAATCAGGAATTGGCAAAGGAGTATAGAGTCCATGAGGCATTATCTTTGACTTAGACTTCTTACAAACAATGCATCTTTCACAAAATTTATGCACATCATGTTTCATGTGTGGCCAATAAAAATGTTCATGCAGTATGTCTAAAGTCTTTGGACCCCAAAATGCCCCATTAAGCCCCCCTCATGTGCCTCTCTCACAAGCAACTCTCTAATGGAACTTTGAGGCACACATAACCTTTTCTCTTTAAACAAATAATCCTTATGCCTAAAGTACCCATTTTGGACAGCATGCACACAATTTTTATAAATCTGAGAAAATTTTGGATCATGCTCATACAATTCCTTTATATGCTCAAAACCAATGAATTTAGTTTCAAGAGTGGAGAACAGAGCATACCTTCTTGAAAGCGCATCAGCAACCACATTAGCCTTACCTTTCTTATGCTTGATCACATAGGGAAATTGCTCAAGGAACTCAACCCACTTGGCATGTCTCTTATTCAGCTTACCTTGTCCTTTTAAATACTTCAAGGACTCATGGTCACTATGAATCACAAATTCCTTGGGTAAAAGGTAATGCTGCCATATTTGTAATGCCCTTACTAATGCATACAACTCTTTATCATATGTGGGATAGTTAAGAATAGCACCATTTAATTTTTCACTAAAATAAGCAATTGGGTGCCTATCTTGCATCAAAACAGCCCCTATTCCCACACCAGATGCATCACATTCAATCTCAAAAGATTTAGCAAAATTAGGCAATGCAAGGATAGGTGCATGAGTCAATTTATCTTTGAGGGCAGCAAAAGCTTGCTCTTGTTTTTCACCCCATTTAAATCCCACATGCCTTTTAATTACTTCATTCAAGGGTGCAGCCAATGTACTAAAATCTTTAACAAACCTCCTATAGAAACTAGCTAAACCATGAAAGCTTCTTACCTCACTAACATTCTTAGGAGTTGGCCACTCTTGAATAGCTTTCACCTTCTCTTGATCAACCTGCACTCCTTGTGAGCTAACAACAAAACCAAGAAAAACCACATGGTCTGTACAAAAAATACATTTTTCCATGTTGGCATACAATTTCTCATGCCTAAGAGCTTCCAAAACACTCCTCAAATGCACATGATGATCATCATAGGATTTGCTATAAATCAAAATGTCATCAAAATAAACCACAACAAACTTTCCTAGGAATTCCCTTAACACATGATTCATCAATCTCATGAAGGTACTAGGAGCATTTGTTAATCCAAAGGGCATGACCAACCATTCATACAATCCATATTTGGTTTTAAAAGCAGTTTTCCATTCATCCCCTTCTCTAATCCTAATCTGATGATATCCGCTTTTAAGATCAATTTTAGAAAACACACAGGCACCATGCAATTCATCCAACAAATCATCTAATCTAGGAATGGGATGTCTATACTTTACCGTGATGTTATTGATGGCTCTACAATCAGTGCACATCCTCCAAGTTCCATCTTTCTTAGGCACTAGAATGACTGCAACTGCACACCTGACTTAAGCTTTCTTGCACCCACCCTTTTTGCATCAAGTCTTCAACTTGTTTTTGAATCTCCTTGGTCTCTTGAGGATTACTCCTATAGGCTGGCCTATTAGGCAATGAAGCTCCTGGAATGAGATCAATTTGATGTTCTATGCCTCGTAGAGGGGGTAGACCATGAGGTACCTCCTTGGGAAAGACATCTCCAAATTCCTGCAACAAAGAAGAAACTTCACAAGGAAGAGAGTTAGTAGCACCTGTTTCATGTAATTTACTTTCTTTACTCAAAAGTAAAAGCATTGGCTTTTTCATGAGCATAGCCTTTTTCACCTCTTTTTCTTTAATAAACAGATTTTGCAATTTTCCGTCTATTTTTCCACTCTGTTTTTTCTTTTTCTTTTCTTTACTCTCTTTTTCTTTTCTTTCCTGTTTTCTTTTATCTCTCATTTTGGATTGATCCTCACCAACCTCTCTTGGAGACAAAGGAGCAAGAATAGTCTTGCGCTCTTTATGTACAAATGAAAACTTATTTGTGAACCCATCATGCAGAGCTTTCTTATCATACTGCCAAGGCCTACCAAGAAGTAAATGGCAAGCCTCCATAGGCACCACATCACACAAAACTGCATCATCATACTTCCCTACAGAGAATTCCACCTCCACTTGCTTACTCACAGTCATTTCACCATCCTCACTAAGCCATTGAAGCTTATATGGCCGTGGGTGTGGTTTAGTCTCCAAATTCAGTTTTGAGACCATCCTTGCACTAGCAACATTAGTGCAGCTCCCTCCATCAATAATTAAAGAACAAACCTTCCCTTGGATGATACACCTTGTGTGGAAAATATTTTCCGTTTGGCTTTCATCCAAATCCATTGCTTGGCTGCCCAACAACCTCCTCACCATGAATAAATCTCCTTCTGGTGCAATTTCCTCATCATACTCATCCTCACTAGTTGGGGCAGATTCAGATGAGGACTCACTAGTGATTTCTCCATTATCTTTGAGAAGCATAGTCTTCTTGGTTGGGCATTCGGATGCTATGTGTCCTCTCCCCAAACACTTGAAGCATTTTATCTCACTACTCCTTGTCTTTTTAGAGGTCTCATTGGACTTGAATTGAGGCCTTTGAGGTGCAGCCGTGGTGTTGCTAGAAGAGGTACCTCCCTCCTTCTTATTTCTTTCCTTCCAATTTGAAGAATTGAAATTAGAAGAGCTCTTCCTCAATGTACCTTTTCTCTTAAGTTGCTGCTCCACTTTGGTAGCTTGATGTACCAAGTCCTCCAACTCCACATAATTTTGTAGCTCAACCACATCTCTAATGTCATTATTTAGCCCATTCAGAAAGCGTGCCATAGTAGCCTCCCGATCTTCATTCACATTGGCTCTAATCAAAGACACCTCCATCTCCTTGTAATATTCATCAACACTCCTACTACCTTGTGTGAGTCTTTGGAGTTTGTTATGAAGGTCCCTATGATAATAGGAAGGGACAAATCTCCTCCTCATTAACCTCTTCATTTCAACCCAAGTATCCACCAAAGGTTCTTCATATCTAAGCCGCTCTTTTTGCAATTGATCCCACCAAATGAGAGCATAGTCTGTGAACTCCATGGCTGCCACCTTCACCTTCTTATCTTCAGTATAGTTGTGGCAAGCAAAAAGTTGTTCAATCTTCATTTCCCACTCTAAGTATGCCTCCGGATCACTTTTCCCTTTAAAAGAGGGAATGTTGAGTTTTACTCCCTCAATTCTGTCCTCTCTTTGATCTACTTCATGATCTCTTCTTCTCCTTCCATCAAGCCTCCTTCTACCTCCATCAGCATCAGGATGTCCTTGATTTTCTAACCGCTCAATTCTCACATATAACTCCTCTGTATGCTCCCTCATCATCCTTTCCATTTGAGCTGTAATAGCCTCCACTAACAATCTGTTGTTTCCTTCAGGAGGAGGGCTACCACTACCACCTGTTCCTGCCATCATTCAAGTAAAAGAAAACAAAAGTAAAAGCAATGGGACCTCACCACACTTCTCACGTGTTTACACTCTTAGAGATGTATCACTCGTGTTTGTTGCTCTCTAATAGGCTTTTGTGTAAGGTGCTCTCTTGCCTTTTACCACTCAAGTGCTCTTGTAGGCTCTTAAATAGAATCACAAGTCAATTCAAAGAGAAATTCCAAAAACACTTATGTCAAATCACAAAACAAACAAGAGGTCAAACAAAAGAAAACTCTTAGACAAAACTTTTAAGATCCAAAAGAGACAAGCAAGAAAAACTAAACAAAGACAAGCATACTCAAATCAGAGGCCAAACAAGACAGAACAAGCTAAAGGTTTGAAGAACAATAAGAAACAAGCTAATGTTTTGACCTTTTTTTTTTCTTCAAATTCTGCATTTTTTTTTAATTCCTTTTTTTTTTAATCTGTTCTTGATGATTGTAGATGAACAGACCAACTGGAATCACATCAAAACAAGCACATATTTAACAACTAAACATCAAACTAACAGAGCTTAGAAAGATTAGAATGAAACAATTCCCATGAACATCAAGAACAAATGATGAACATTCTGCACTTTTTAATTTTTTTTTTTTTACCCCACTGATCCAATGCAATATCAACAAAGACAGAAGTGGAAATCAGAAGAACATCAAGAAATTAAGCAAAGTAAAAGGATGAATCAAACAAGAACTCAAAGAAAACAAATCGCAAAGTCGCACAAGACTGAGTTCGGAAAAAAAAAATCGCTGTATCTCGAGCTACAAAATTTGGAATTCAACGATTCAAAAACGAGATGAAAGATGAGATTCTGAACTTCAGAAAAGACCCAAGAAACACCGAAATATGATGCGGAAAACTCAAGATATGAACCAAAGAAAACTGACCAATTCTGCAACTCGAAGAAGCTGGCTCTGATTACCAAATGTTATGATCCATTATCCATGAACCCTAATTCTGGTGTATTGTGGTTGTAATTCAATCAAGGAGAAATAAAAATCACAAAAAAATGGAAGAGACAAGGAATGGAAAGAGATTGGAGGGCGCCACAATCAAGGATGATTGATAAGCCAAGGGTGATCGCCACAAGAGCAATTGGAAACTCTTGATAAGACCTAGGGTTCCAAGCAAGAACCAAAGAGACACTTTTACTAAAGTATTCTGATTTCAATTTGCCAAAAATCCCCTTCAAAATGTGTTTACAAGGTTTATAAACTAAACTAAAGTTTAGCAAATGGGCTGAAACACTTAGCCCAAGATTAAAATCTAAACTTATTAAAACTGAGTAAAAGGCTAAATAGCTAAAAACAATTGATGGGCTATATGAAATTACAAGCCCAATTACATTATTACTAACTTAAAATTAACAAGCCCAAAGGTATAACTAAGCTTGTTTAGCCACATGAATGCAATGGACTAGTCTTGAGTTGTTTTCTTCTTGAATGGGCTTTGCCTCAAATAAACTTGAAATCATTTGGCCCAAAGCTTCCTTAGCTCTCTTGGATTTGGATCTAGTCATTGGTCCACCAATTCCTTCCAAAGGATCTCCTCCTTGCCTTTGCTTTCTTGAGTCTACTTTATCTTCCTTGATCACATCAAAAGGGCAATGAGAAACCAAGTCATTACGGATTAAGACATGATTCCAATCAATGGCCAAAAGAACTTGAAGGACAAAGAGAAATCAATTCATTTGGGATTAAGACATGATTCCAATCAACGGCCAAAAGAACTTAAAGGACAAAGAGAAACCAATTCATTTAGGATTAAGATATGATTCCGATCAAGGGCCAAAAGAACTTAAAGGACAAAGAGAAACCAATTCATTTAGGATTAAGACATGTTTCCAATCAATGGCCAAAAGAACTTAAAGGACAAAGAGAAACCAAGTCATTACGGATTATGACATGATTCCAATCAATGGCCAAAAGAACTTAAAGGACAAAGAGAAACCAATTCATTTAGGATTAAGACATGTTTCCAATCAATGGCCAAAAGAATTTAATGGACAAAGATAAACCAATTCATTTAGGATTAAGACATGATTCCAATCAAGGGCCAAAAGAACTTAAAGGACAAAGCGAAACCAATTCATTAAGGATTAAGACATGGTTCCAATCAATGCCCAAAAGAACTTAAAGGACAAAGAGAAACCAATTCATTAAGGATTAAGACATGGTTCCAATCAATGGCCAAAAGAACTTAAAGGATAAAGAGAAACCAAGTCATTACGGATTAAGACATGATTCCAATCAAGGGCCAAAAGAACTTAAAGGACAAAGAGAAACCAATTCATTTAGGATTAAGATATGATTCCAATCAATGGCCAAAAGAACTTAAAGGACAAAGAGAAACCAATTCATTTAGGATTAAGACATGATTCCAATCAATGGCCAAAAGAACTTAAAGGACAAAGAGAAACCAAGTCATTACGGATTAAGACATGATTCCAATCAAGGGCCAAAAGAACTTAAAGGACAAAGAGAAACCAATTCGTTTAGGATTAAGATTTGATTCCAATCAAGGGCCAAAAGAACTTAAAGGATAAAGAGAAACCAAGTCATTACGGATTAAGACATGATTGCAATCAATGACCAAAAGAACTTAAAGGACAAAGAGAAACCAATTCATTTAGGATTAAGACATGTTTCCAATCAATGGCCAAAAGAAGTTAAAGGACAAAGAGAAACCAAGTCATTACGGATTATGACATGATTCCAATCAATGGCCAAAAGAACTTAAAGGACAAAGAGAAACCAATTCATTTAGGATTAAGACACGTTTCCAATCAATGGCCAAAAGAACTTAAAGGACAAAGAGAAACCAAGTCATTACGGATTATGACATGATTCCAATCAATGGTCAAAAGAACATAAAGGACAAAGAGAAACCAATTCATTTAGGATTAAGACGTGACTCCAAGTAAGGGCCAAAAGAACTTTAAGGACAATGCGAAACCAATTCATTTAGGATTAAGACATGTTTCCAATCAATGGCCAAAAGAACTTAAAGGACAAAGAGAAACCAATTCATTTAGGATTAAGACATGATTCCAATCAATGGCCAAAAGAACTTAAAGGACAAAGCGAAACCAATTCATTAAGGATTAAGACATGGTTCCAATCAACGGCCAAAAGAACTTAAAGGACAAAGAGAAACCAATTCATTAAGGATTAAGACATGGTTCCAATCAATGGCCAAAAGAACTTCAAGCACAAAGAGAAACCAATTCATTAAGGATTAAGACATGGTTCCAATCAATAGCCAAAAGAACTTAAAGGACAAAGAGAAACCAAGTCATTACGGATTATGACATGATTCCAATCAATGGTCAAAAGAACATAAAGGACAAAGAGAAACCAATTCATTTAGGATTAAGATATGATTCCAATCAATGGCCAAAAGAACTTAAAGGACAAAGCGAAACCAATTCATTAAGGATTAAGACATGGTTCCAATCAATGGCCAAAAGAACTTAAAGGACAAAGAGAAACCAATTCATTTAGGATTAAGATATGATTCCGATCAAGGGCCAAAAGAACTTAAAGGACAAAGAGAAACCAATTCATTTAGGATTAA
Organism: Pterocarpus santalinus; assembly: GCA_031439595.1. Taxonomy (NCBI): domain Eukaryota; kingdom Viridiplantae; phylum Streptophyta; class Magnoliopsida; order Fabales; family Fabaceae; genus Pterocarpus; species Pterocarpus santalinus. Next base: position 32,892,662 of record CM062530.1, on the reverse strand, counting down.
GATATGATTCCGATCAAGGGCCAAAAGAACTTAAAGGACAAAGAGAAACCAATTCATTTAGGATTAAGATATGATTCCAATCAAGGGCCAAAAGAACTTAAAGGACAAAGCGAAACCAATTCATTAAGGATTAAGACATTGTTCCAATCAATCGCCAAAAGAACTTAAAGGACAATGAGAAATCAAGTCATTACGGATTAAGACATGATTCCAATCAAGGGCCAAAAGAACTTAAAGGACAAAGAGAAACCAATTCATTTAGGATTAAGACATGATTCCAATCAATGGCCAAAAGAACTTAAAGGACAAAGCGAAACCAATTCATTAAGGATTAAGACATGATTCTAATCAATGCCCAAAAGAACTTAAAGGACAAAGCGAAACCAAGTCATTACGGATTAAGACATGATTCTAATCAATGGCCAAAAGAACTTAAAGGACAAAGAGAAACCAATTCATTTAGAATTAAGACATGTTTCCAATCAATGGCCAAAAGAACTTAAAGGACAAAGAGAAACCAATTCATTTAGGATTAAGATATGATTCCAATTAGCGGCCAAAAGAACTTAAAGGACAAAGAGAAACCAATTCCTTATGGATTAAGACATGATTCCAATCAACGGCCAAAAGAACTTAAAGGACAAAGAGAAACCAATTCATTTAGGATTAAGACATGATTCCAATCAAGGGCCAAAAGAACTTAAAGGACAAAGAGAAACCAATTCATTTAGGATTAAGACATGATTCCAATCAATGGCCAAAAGAACTTAAAGGACAAAGCGAAACCAATTCATTAAGGATTAAGACATGTTTCCAATCAATGGCCAAAAGAAGTCAAAGGACAAAGAGAAACCAATTCATTATGGATTAAGACATGATTCCAATCAAGGGCCAAAAGAACTTAATGGACAAAGAGAAACCAATTCATTTAGGATTAAGACATGATTCCAATCAATGGCCAAAAGAACTTAAAGGACAAAGAGAAACCAATTCATTTAGAATTAAGACATGTTTCCAATCAATGGCCAAAAGAATTTAAAGGACAAAGAGAAACCAATTCATTTAGGATTAAGACAAGTTTCCAATGAATGGCCAAAAGAACTTAAAGGACAAAGAGAAACCAAGTCATTACGGATTAAGACATGATTCTAATCAATGGCCAAAAGAACTTAAAGGACAAAGTGAAACCAATTCATTAAGGATTAAGACATTGTTCCAATCAATCGCCAAAAGAACTTAAAGGACAAAGAGAAACCAAGTCATTACGGATTAAGACTTGACTCCAATCAACGGCCAAAAGAACTTAAAGGACAAAGCGAAACCAATTCATTAAGGATTAAGACTTGACTCCAATCAATGCAAAAAGAACTTAAAGGACAAAGAGAAACCAATTCCTTGAGGATTAAGACATGATTCCAATCAAGGGCCAAAAGAACATAAAGGACAAAGCGAAACCAATTCGTTAAGGATTAAGACTTGTTTCAATCAATCGCCAAAAGAACTTAAAGGACAAAGAGAAACCAAGTCATTACGGATTAAGACAAGATTCCAATCAAGGGCCAAAAGAACTTAATGGACAAAGAGAAACCAATTCATTTAGGATTAAGACATGATTCCAATCAACGGCCAAAAGAACTTAATGGACAAAGAGAAACCAATTCATTTAGGATTAAGACATGATTCCAATCAACGGCCAAAAGAACTTAAAGGATAAAGCGAAACCAATTCATTAAGGATTAAGACATGGTTCTAATCAGTGGCCAAAAGAACTTAAAGGACAAAGAGAAACCAAGTCATTACGGATTAAGACATGATTCCAATCAACGGCCAAAAGAACTTAAAGGACAAAGAGAAACCAATTCATTTAGAATTAAGACATGTTTCCAATCAATGGCCAAAAGAACTTAAAGGACAAAGAGAAACCAATTCATTTAGGATTAAGACATGTTTCCAATCAATGGCCAAAAGAACTTAAAGGACAAAGAGAAACCAATTCATTTAGGATTAAGACATGATTCCAATCAATGGCCAAAAGAACTTAAAGGACAAAGAGAAACCAAGTCATTACGGATTAAGACATGATTCCAATCAATGGCCAAAAGAACTTAAAGGACAAAGAGAAACCAATTCATTAAGGATTAAGACATGTTTCCAATCAATGGCCAAAAGAACTTAAAGGACAAAGAGAAACCAAGTCATTACGGATTAAGACCAAAAGAACTTAAAGGACAAAGAGAAACCAAGTCATTACGGATTAAGACATGATTCCAATCAATGGTCAAAAGAACTTAAAGGACAAAGAGAATCCAATTCATTTAGGATTAAGATATGATTCCAATCAATGGCCAAAAGAACTTAAAGGACAAAGAGAAACCAATTCATTTAGGATTAAGACATGCTTCCAATCAATGACCAAAAGAACTTAAAGGACAAAGCGAAACCAATTCATTAAGGATTAAGACATTGTTCCAATCAATCGCCAAAAGAACTTAAAGGACAAAGAGAAACCAAGTCATTATGGATTAGGACATGATTCCAATCATTGGCCAAAAGAACTTAAAGGACAAAGCAAAACCAATTGATTTAGGATTAAGACATGATTCCAATCAATATCAAAAAGAACTTAAAGGACAAAGCAAAACCAATTCATTAAGGATTAAGACATGGTTCCAATCAACGGCCAAAAGAACTTAAAGGACAAAGAGAAACCAATTCATTTAGAATTAAGACATGTTTCCAATCAACGGCCAAAAGAACTTAAAGGACAAAGAGAAACCAATTCGTTTAGGATTAAGATTTGATTCCGATCAAGGGCCAAAAGAACTAAAAGAACAAAGCGAAACCAATTCATTAAGGATTAAGACATTGTTCCAATCAATGGCCAAAAGAACTTAAAGGACAAAGCAAAACCAATTCATTAAGGATTAAGACATGGTTCTAATCAATGGCCAAAAGAACTTAAAGGACAAAGAGAAACCAAGTCATTACGGATTATGACATGATTCCAATCAATGGCCAAAAGAACTTAAAGGACAAAGAGAAACCAATTCATTTAGGATTAAGATATGTTTCCAATCAATGCCCAAAACAACTTAAAGGACAAAGAGAAACGAAGTCATTACGGATTATGACATGATTCCAATCAATGGCCAAAAGAACTTAAAGGATAAAGAGAAACTAAGTCATTACGAATTAAGACATGATTCCAATCAATGGCCAAAAGAACTTAAAGGGCAAAGCGAAACCAATTCATTTAGGATTAAGACATGATTTCCAATCATTGGCCAAAAGAACTTAAAGGACAAAGCGAAACCAATTCATTAAGGATTAAGAGATGGTTCTAATCAATGCTCAAAAGAACTTAAAGGATAAAGAGAAACCAAGTCATTACGGATTAAGACATTATTCGAATCAACAACCAAAAGAACTTAAAGGACAAAGAGAAACCAATTCATTTAGAATTAAAACATGTTTCCAATCATTGGCCAAAAGAACTTAAAGGAGAAACATAATTAAATTCATTTAGGATTAAGATATGATTCCAACCAATGGCCAAAAGAACTTAGAGGGCAAAGAGAAACCAAGTCATTACGGATTAAGACATGATTCCAATCAAGGGCCAAAAAACTTAAAGGACAAAGAGTAACCAATTCATTTAGGATTAAGACATGATTCCGATCACGGGCCAAAATAACTTAAAGGGCAAAGCAACACCAATTCATTAAAGATTAAGACTTGTTTCCAGTCAATGGCCAAAAGAACTTAAAGGATAAAGAGAAACCAAGTCATTGTGGATTAAGACATGATTCCAATCAACGGCCAAAATAACTTAATGGACAAAGAGAAACCAATTCATTTAGGATTAAGACATGATTCCAATCGATGGCCAAAAGAACTTAAAGGTCAAAGCGAAACCAACTCATTAAGGATTAACACTTGGTTCCAATCAAAGCCCAAAAGAACTTAAAGGACAAAGAGAAACCAAGTCATTACGGATTAAGACATGATTCCAATCAACGGCCAAAAGAACTTAAAGGACAAAGAGAAACCAATTCATTTAGAATTAATACATGTTTCCAATCAATGGCCAAAAGAACTTAAAGGACAAAGAGAAACCAAGTCATTATGGATTATGACATGATTTCAATCAAGGGCCAAAAGAACTTAAAGGACAAAGAGAAACCAATTCATTTAGAATTAAGATGTGATTCCGATCAACGGCCAAAAGAATTTAATGGACAAAGAGAAACCAATTCATTTAGGATTAAGACATGATTCCAATCAAGGGCCAAAAGAACTTAAAGGCAAAGCAAAACCAATTCATTAAGGATTAAGACATGGTTCCAGTCAAGGGCCAAAAGAACATAAAGGACAAAGCTAAACCAAGTCATTACGGATTAAGACATGATTCCAATCAAGGGCCAAAAGAACATAATGGACAAACAAAAACCAATTCATTTAGGATTAAGAAATGTTTCCAATCAATGGCCAAAAGAACTTAAAGGACAAAGAGAAACCAAGTCATTACAGATTATGACATAATTCAAATCAATGGTCAAAAGAACTTAATGGACAAAGAGAATCATATTTATTTAGGATTAAGATATGATTCCAATCAATGGCCAAAAGAACTTAAAGGACAAAGAGGAACCAAGTCATTACGGATTAAGACATGATTCCATTCAAGAGCCGAAATAACTTAAAGGACAAAGCGAAACCCATTCATTATGGATTAAGACTTGTTTCCAATCAATGGCCAAAAGAACTTAAAGGATATAGAGAAACCAAGTCATTACAGATTAAGACATGATTCAAATCAATGGCCAAAAGAACTTAATGGACAACGAGAAACCAATTTATTTAGGATTAAGACTTGATTCCAATCAATGGCCAAAAGAACTTAAAGGACAAAGCAAAACCAATTCATTAAGGATTAAGACATGGTTCCAATCATTGGCCAAAAGAACGTAAAGGACAAAGCGAAACCAAGTCATTACGGAGCAATACACGATTCCAAACAATAGCCAAAAGGACTTAAAGGACAAAGAGAAACTAAGTCATTACGGATTAAGACATGATTCCAATCAAGGGCCAAAAGAACTTAATGGACAAAGATAAACCGATTCATTTAGGATTAAGACATGTTTCCAATCAATGGCCAAAAGAACTTAAAGGACAAAGAGAAACCAAGTCATTACGGATTATGACATGATTCCAATCAATGGTCAAAAGAACTTAATGGACAAAGAGAATACAATTTATTTAGGATTAAGATATGATTCCAATCAATGGCCAAAGGAACTTAAAGGACGAAGAGGAACCAAGTCATTACGGATTAAGACATGATTCCAATCAAGGGCCAAAATAACTTGAATGACAAAGCGAAACCAATTCATTAAGGATTAAGACTTGTTTCCAGTCAATGGCCAAAAGAACTTAAAGGATGAAGAGAAACCAAGTCATTTCAGATTAAGACATGATTCAAATGAATGGCCAAAAGAACTTAAAGGGCAAAGAGAAACCAAGTCATTATGGATTAAGACATGAATCCAATCAAGGGCCAAAAGAACTTAAAGGACAAAGAGAAACCAATTCATTTAGGATTAAGATATGATTCTGATCAAGGGCCAAAAGAATTGAATGGACAATGAGAAACCAATTCATTTAGGATAAAAACATGATTCCAATCAAGGCCCAAAAGAACTTAAAGGGCAAAGCAAAACCAATTGATTAAGGATTAAGACATGGTTCCAATCAATGGCCAAAAGAACTTAAAGGACAAAGCGAAACCAAGTCATCACAGATTAAGACATGATTCCAATCAAGGGGCAAAATAACTTAAAGGACAAAGCGAAACCAATTCATTAAGGATTAAGACATTGTTCCAATCAATCGCCAAAAGAACTTAAAGGACAAAGAGAAACCAAGTCATTACGGATTAAGACATGATTCCAATCAACGGCCAAAAGAACTTAAAGGACAAAGAGAAACCAATTCATTTAGGATTAAGACAAGTTTCCAATCAACGGCCAAAAGAACTTAAAGGGCAAAGCGAAACCAATTCATTAAGGATTAAGACATGGTTCTAATCAATGCCCAAAAGAACTTAAAGGACAAAGAGAAACCAATTCATTTAGGATTAAGACATGTTTCCAATCAATGGCCAAAAGAACGTAAAGGACAAAGAGAAACCAATTCATTTAGAGTTAAAACGTGTTTCCAATCAATGGCCAAAAGAACTTAAAGGACAAAGAGAAACCAAGTCATTACGATTAAGGCATGATTCCAATCAATGGCCAAAAGAACTTAAAGGACAAAGAGAAACCAAGTCATTACGGATTATGACACGATTCCAACCAACGACCAAAAGAACTTGAAGGACAAAGAGAAACCATGTCATTACGGATTAAGACATGATTCCAATCAATGGCCCAAAGAACTTAAAGGACAAAGAGAAACCAATTCATTTAGGATTAAGACATAATTCCAATCAACGGCCAAAAGAATTTAAAGGACAAAGAGAAACCAATTCATTTAGAATTAAGACATGTTTCCATTCGACGACCAAAAGAACTTAAAGGACAAAGTGAAACCAATTCATTAAGGATTAAGACATGGTTCCAATCAATGGCCAAAAGAACTTAAAGGACAAAGAGAAACCAATTCATTTAGGATTAAGACATGTTTCCAATCAATGGCCAAAAGAACTTAAAGGACAAAGAGAAACCAAGTCATTACGGATTAAGACATGATTCCAATCAACGGCCAAAAGAACTTAAAGGACAAAGAGAAACCAATTCATTTAGAATTAAAACATGTTTCCAATCAATGGCCAAAAGAACTTTAAGGACAAAGAGAAACCAAGTCATTACGGATTAAGACATGATTCCAATCATTGGCCAAAAGAACTCAAAGGACAAAGAGAAAGCAATTCATTTAGGATTAAGACATGTTTCCAATCAATGGCCAAAAGAACTTAAAGGACAAAGAGAAACCAAGTCATTACGGATTAAGACATGATTCCAATCATTGGCCAAAAGAACTCAAAGGACAAAGAGAAAGCAATTCATTTAGGATTAAGACATGTTTCAAATCAATGGCCAAAAGAACTTAAAGGACAAAGAGAAACCAAGTCATTACGGATTATGACATGATTCCAATCAATGGCCAAAAGAAGTTAAAGGACAAAGAGAAACCAAGTCATTACGGATTAAGACATGATTCCAATCAATGGACAAAAGAACTTAAAGGATAAAGAGAAACCAATTCATTTAGGATTAAGACATGATTCCAATCAACGGCCAACAGAACTTAAAGGACAAAGAGAAACCAAGTCATTACGGATTAAGACATGATTCCAATCAATGGCCAAAAGAACTTAAAGGACAAAGAGAAACCAATTCATTTAGGATTAAGACATGTTTCCAATCAATGGCCAAAAGAACTTAAAGGACAAAGAGAAACCAAGTCATTACGGATTAAGACATGATTCCAATCAACGGCCAAAAGAACTTAAAGGACAAAGAGAAACCGATTCATTTAGGATTAAGACACGTTTCCAATAAATGGCCAAAAGAACTTAAAGGACAACGAGAAACCAAGTCATTCATGATTAAGACATGATTCCAATCAAGGGCCAAAAGAACATAGTGGACAAAGAGAAACCAAATCATTTAGGATTAAGACATGATTCCAATCAACGGCCAACAGAACTTAAAGGACAAAGCCAAACCAATTCATTAAGGGTTAAGACATGGTGCTAATCAATACCCAAAAGAACTTAAAGGACAAAGAGAAACCAAGTCATTACGGATTAAGACATGATTCCAATCAATGGCCAAAAGAACTTAAAGGACAAAGAGAAACCAATTCATTTAGAATTAAAACATGTTTCCAATCAATGGCCAAAAGAACTTTAAGGACAAAGAGAAACCAAGTCACTACGGATTATGGCGTGATTCCAATCAATGGTCAAAAGAACTTAAAGGAGAAACAGAATTCAATTCATTTAGGATTAAGATATAATTCCAATCAATGGCCAAAGGAACTTGATGGAAAAAGGGAAACCAAGTCATTACGGATTAAGACATGATTCCAATGAATGGCCAAAAGAACTTGAAGGACAAAGAGAAACCAATTCATTTAGGATTAAGACATCTTTCCAATGAATGGCCAAAAGAACTTAAAGGACAAAGAGAAACCTATTGATTTAGAATTAAGACATGTTTCCAATCGATGGCCAAAAGAAGTCAAAGGACAAAGAGAAACCAAGTCATTACGGATTATGACATGATTCCAATCAATTGCCAAAAGAACTTAAAAGACAAAAAGAAACCAATTCATTTAGGATTAAGACATTTTTCCAATCAATCGCCAAAAGAACTTAAAGGACAAAGAGACACCAAGTCATTATGGATTAAGACATGATTCCAATCAATCGCCAAAAGAACTTAAAGGACAAAGCGAAACCAAGTCATTACAGATTAAGACATGATTCCAATCAAGGGGCAAAATAACTTAAAGGACAAAGCGAAATCAATTCATTAAGGATTAAGACATTGTTCCAATCAATCGCCAAAAGAACTTGAAGCACGAAGAGAAACCAAGTCATTACGGATTAAGACATGATTCCAATCAAGGGCCAAAAGAACTTAATGGACAAAGAGAAACAAATTCATTTAGGATTAAGACATGATTCCAATCAACGGCCAAAAGAACAAAAAGGACAAAGCGAAACCAATTCATTAAGGATTAAGACATGGTTGTAATCAATGCCCAAAAGAACTTAAAGGACAAAGAGAAATCGAGTCATTATGGATTAAGACATGATTCCAATCCACGGCCAAAAGAACTTATAGGACAAAGAGAAACCAATTCATTTAGAATTAAAACATGTTTCCAATCAAAGGCCAAAAGAACTTTAAGGACGAAGAGAAACTAGGTCATTACGGATTATGGCATGATTCCAATCAATGATCAAAAGAACTTAAATGACAAACAGACTTCAATTTATTTAGGATTAAGATATGACTACAATCAACGGCCAAAAGAACTTAAAGGACAAAGAGAAACCATGTCATTACGGATTAAGACATGATTCCAATTAAGGGCCAAAAGAACTTAAAGGACAAAGAGAAACCAATTCATTTAGGATTAGGATATGATTCCGATCAAGGGCCAAAAGAATTTAACGGACAAAGAGAAGCCAATTCATTTAGGATTAAGACATGATTCCAATCGAGGGCCAAAAGAACCTAAAGGGCAAAGCAAAACCAATTCATTAAGGATTAAGACATGGTACCAATCAATGGCCAAAAGAACTTAAAGGGCAAAGCGAATCCAATTCATTAAGGATTAAGACATGTTTCCAATCAATGGCCAAAAGAACTTAAAGGATAAAGAGAAACCAAGTCATTACGGATTAAGACATGATTCCAATCATTGGCCAAAAGAACTTAAAGGAAAAAGAGAAACCAATTCATTTAGGATTAAGACATGTTTCCAAACAATGGCCAAAAGAACTTTAAGGGCAAAGAGAAACCAAGTCATTACGGATTATGACATGATTCCAATCAATGGCCAAAAGAACATAAAGGACAAAGAGAAACCAAGTCATTACGGAATAAGGCAATATTCCAATCAAGGGCCAAAAGAACTTAAAGGAGAAAGAGAAACCAATTGATTTAGGATTAAGACATGATTCCAATTAATGGCCATAAGAACTTAAAGGACAAAGCAAAACCAATTCATTAAGGATTAACATACGGTTCCAATCAATGTCCAAAAGAACTTAAAAGACAGACAGAAACCAACTCATTTAGAATTAAGACATGATTCCAATCAACGGCCAAAAGAAGTTAAAGGACAAAGAGAAACCTATTCCTTTAGAATTAAGACATGTTTCCAATCGATGGCCAAAACAACTTAAAGGACAAAAAGAAACCAGGTCGTTACGGATTATGACATGATTCCAATCAATGGCCAAAAGAACTTAAAGGATAAAGAGAAACCAAGTCATTACGGATTAAGACATGATTCCAATCAATGGCCAAAAGAACTTAAAGGACAAAGAGAAACCAATTCATTTAGGATTAAGACATGTTTCCATTCAATGACCAAAAGAACTTCAAGGACAAAGAGAAACCAAGTCATTACGGATTATGACATGATTCCAATCAATGGCCAAAAGAACTTAAAGCACAAAGAGAAACCGATTCATTTAGGATTAAGACACGTTTCCAATAAATGGCCAAAAGAACTTAAAGGACAACGAGAAACCAAGTCATTACAGATTAAGACATGATTCCAATCAAGGGCCAAAAGAACATAGTGGACAAAGAGAAACCAATTCATTTAGGATTAAGACATGATTCCAATCAATGGCCAAAGAACTTAAAGGACAAAGCGAAACCAATTCATTAAGGATTAAGACATGGTTCTAATCAATACCCAAAAGAACTTAAAGGACAAAGAGAAACCAAGTCCTTACGGATTATGACATGATTCCAATCAACGGCCAAAAGAACTTAAAGGACAAAGAGAAACCAATTCATTTAGAATTAAAACATGTTTCCAATCAATGGCCAAAAGAACTTTAAGGACAAAGAGAAACCAAGTCATTACGGATTATGGCGTGATTCCAATCAATGGTCAAAAGAACTTAAAGGAGAAACAGAATTCAATTCATTTAGGATTAAGATATGATTCCAATCAATGGCCAAAGGAACTTGATGGAAAAAGGGAAACCAAGTCATTACGGATTAAGACATGATTCCAATCAAGGGCCAAAATAACTTAAAGGACAAAGTGAAACCAATTCATTTAGGATGAAGACATGATTCCAATCAACGGCCAAAAGAACTTAAAGGACAAAGAGAAACCTATTGATTTAGAATTAAGACATGTTTCCAATCAATGGCCAAAAGAACTTAAAAGACAAAGAGAAACCAAGTCATTACGGATTAAGACATGGTTCCAATCAATGCCCAAAAGAACTTAAAGGACAAAGAGAAACCAATTCATTGAGGATTATGACATGATTCCAATCAACGGCCAAAAGAACTTAAAGGACAAAGAGAAACCAATTCATTTAGAATTAAGACATGTTTTCAGTCAATGGCCAAAAGAACATAAAGGGCAAAAAGAAACCAAGTCATTACGGATTAAGACATGATTCCAATCAATGGCCAAAAGAACATAAAGGACAAAGAGAAACCAATTCATTTAGGATTAAGACATGTTTCCAATCAATGGCCAAAAGAACTTAAAGGACAAAGAGAAACCAATTCATTTAGGATTAAGACATGTTTCCAATCAATGGCCAAAAGAACTTAAAGGACAAAGAGAAACCAAGTCATTACGGATTAAGACATGATTCCAATCAATGGTCAAAAGAACTAAAGGAGAAACAGAATTCAATTCATTAAGGATTAAGACATGGTTCCAATCAATGCCCAAAAGAACTTAAAGGACAAAGAGAAACCAAGTCATTACGGATTAAGACATGATTCCAATCAACGGCCAAAAGTACTTAAAGGACAAAGAGAAACCAAGTCATTACGGATTAAGACATGATTCGAATCAATGCCCAAAAGAACTTAATGGACAAAGAGAAACCAATTCTGTTAGGATTAAGACATGATTCCAATCAATGGTCAAAAGAACTTAAAGGACAAAGCGAAACCAATTCATTAAGGATTAAGACATGGTTCTAATCAATGCCCGAAAGAACTTAAAGGACAAAGAGAAACCGAGTCATAACGGATTAAGACATGATTCCAATCAACGGCCAAAAGAACTTAAAGGACAAAGAGAAACCAATTCATTTAGGTTTAAGATATGATTCCGATCAATGGCCAAATGAACTTTAAGGACAAAGAGAAACCAAGTCATTACGGATTATGGCGTGATTCCAATCAATGGTCAAAAGAACTTAAAGGAGAAACAGAATTCAATTCATTTAGGATTAAGATATGATTCCAATCAATGGCCAAAAGAACTTAATGGACAAAGAGAAACCAAGTCATTACGGATTATGACATGATTCCAATCAATGGCCAAAAGAACTTAAAGGACAAAGAGAAACCAATTCATTTAGGATTAAGACATGATTCCAATCAATGTCCAAAAGAATTTAATGGACAAAGAGAAACCAATTCATTTAGGATTAAGACATGATTCCAATCAAGGGCCAAAAGAACTTAAAGGGCAAAGAGAAACCAATTCATTTAGGATTAAGATATGATTCCGATCACGGGCCAAAAGAACTTAAAGGACAAAGAGAAACCAATTCATTTAGGATTAAGGCATGATTCCAATCAAGGGCCAAAAGAACTTAAAGGGCAAAGCAAAACCAATTCATTAAGGATTAAGACATGGTTCCAGTCAAGGGCCAAAAGAACATAAAGGACAAAGCTAAACCAAGTCATTACGGATTAAGACTTGATTCCAATCAAGGGCCAAAAGAACATAATGGACAAACAAAAACCAATTCATTTAGGATTAAGACATGTTTCCAATCAATGGCCAAAAGAACTTAAAGGACAAAGAGAAACCAAGTCATTACGGATTATGACATGATTCCAATCAATGGTCAAAAGAACTTAATGGACAAAGAGAATCATATTTATTTAGGATTAAGATATGATTCCAATCAATGGCCAAAAGAACTTAAAGGACAAAGAGAAACCAAGTCATTACGGATTAAGACATGATTCCAATCAATGGCCAAAAGAACTTAAAGGACAAAGCGAAACCAATTCATTAAGGATTAAGACTTGTTTCCAATCAATGGCCAAAAGAACTTAAAGGATATAGAGAAACCAAGTCATTACATATTAACACATGATTCAAATCAATGGCCAAAAGAACTTAATGGACAAAGAGAAACCAATTTATTTAGAATTAAGACTTGATTCCAATCAATGGCCAAAAGAACTTAAAGGACAAAGCGAAACCAATTCATTAAGGATTAAGACATGGTTCCAATCATTGGCCAAAAGAACGTAAAGGACAAAGCGAAACCAATTTCTTTAGGATTAAGACATGTTTCCAAACAATAGCCAAAAGGACTTAAAGGACAAAGAGAAACCAAGTCGTTACGGATTAAGACATGATTCCAATCAAGGGCCAAAAGAACTTAATGGACAAAGAGAAACCGATTCATTTAGGATTAAGACATGTTTCCAATCAATGGCCAAAAGAACTTAAAGGACAAAGAGAAACTAAGTCATTACGGATTATGACCTGATTCCAATCAATGGTCAAAAGAACTTAATGGACAAAGAGAATCCAATTTATTTAGGATTAAGATATGATTCCAATCAATGGCCAAAGGAACTTAAAGGACGAAGAGGAACCAAGTCATTACAGATTAAGATATGATTCCAATCAAGGGCCAAAATAACTTGAAGGGCAAAGGGAAACCAATTCATTAACGATTAAGACTTGTTTCCAGTCAATGGCCAAAAGAACTTAAAGGATGAAGAGAAACCAAGTCATTTCAGATTAAGTCATGATTCAAATCAATGGCCAAAAGAACCTAAAGGGCAAAGAGAAACCAAGTCATTACAGATTAAGACATGAATCCAATCAAGGGCCAAAAGAACTTAAAGGACAAAGAGAAACCAATTCATTTAGGATTAAGATATGATTCCGATCAAGGGCGAAAAGAATTTAATTGACAATGAGAAACCAATTCATTTAGGATAAAAACATGATTCCAATCAAGGCCCAAAAGAACTTAAAGGGCAAAGCAAAACCAATTGATTAAGGATTAAGACATGGTTCCAATCAATGGCCAAAAGAACTTAAAGGACAAAGCGAAACCAAGTCATCACAGATTAAGACATGATTCCAATCAAGGGGCAAAATAACTTAAAGGACAAAGCGAAATCAATTCATTAAGGATTAAGACATTGTTCCAATCAATCGCCAAAAGAACTTAAAGGACAAAGAGAAACCAAGTCATTACGGATTAAGACATGATTCCAATCAAGGGCCAAAAGAACTTAATGGACAAAGAGAAACAAATTCATTTAGGATTAAGACATGATTCCAATCAACGGCCAAAAGAACAAAAAGGACAAAGCGAAACCAATTCATTAAGGATTAAGACATGGTTGTAATCAATGCCCAAAAGAACTTAAAGGACAAAGAGAAATCGAGTCATTATGGATTAAGACATGATTCCAATCCACGGCCAAAAGAACTTATAGGACAAAGAGAAACCAATTCATTTAGAATTAAAACATGTTTCCAATCAAAGGCCAAAAGAACTTTAAGGACGAAGAGAAACTAGGTCATTACGGATTATGGCATGATTCCAATCAATGATCAAAAGAACTTAAATGACAAACAGACTTCAATTTATTTAGGATTAAGATATGACTACAATCAACGGCCAAAAGAACTTAAAGGACAAAGAGAAACCATGTCATTACGGATTAAGACATGATTCCAATTAAGGGCCAAAAGAACTTAAAGGACAAAGAGAAACCAATTCATTTAGGATTAGGATATGATTCCGATCAAGGGCCAAAAGAATTTAACGGACAAAGAGAAGCCAATTCATTTAGGATTAAGACATGATTCCAATCGAGGGCCAAAAGAACCTAAAGGGCAAAGCAAAACCAATTCATTAAGGATTAAGACATGGTACCAATCAATGGCCAAAAGAACTTAAAGGGCAAAGCGAATCCAATTCATTAAGGATTAAGACATGTTTCCAATCAATGGCCAAAAGAACTTAAAGGATAAAGAGAAACCAAGTCATTACGGATTAAGACATGATTCCAATCATTGGCCAAAAGAACTTAAAGGAAAAAGAGAAACCAATTCATTTAGGATTAAGACATGTTTCCAATCAATGGCCAAAAGAACTTTAAGGGGAAAGAGAAACCAAGTCATTACGGATTATGACATGATTCCAATCAATGGCCAAAAGAACATAAACGACAAAGAGAAACCAAGTCATTACGGAATAAGGCAATATTCCAATCAAGGGCCAAAAGAACTTAAAGGAGAAAGAGAAACCAATTGATTTAGGATTAAGACATGATTCCAATCAATGGCCAAAAGAACTTAAAGGACAAAGCAAAACCAATTCATTAAGAATTAAGATACGGTTCCAATCAATGTCCAAAAGAACTTAAAAGACAGACAGAAACCAACTCATTTAGAATTAAGACATGATTCCAATCAACGGCCAAAAGAACTTAAAGGACAAAGAGAAACCTATTCCTTTAGAATTAAGACATGTTTCCAATCGATGGCCAAATCAACTTAAAGGACAAAAAGAAACCAAGTCGTTACAGATTATGACTTGATTCCAATCAATGGCCAAAAGAACTTAAAGGATAAAGAGAAACCAAGTCATTACGGATTAAGACATGATTCCAATCAATGGCCAAAAGAACTTAAAGCACAAAGAGAAACCAATTCATTTAGGATTAAGACATGTTTCCCTTCAATGGCCAAAAGAACTTAAAGGACAAAGACAAACCATGTCATTACGGATTATGACATGATTCCAATCAATGGCCAAAAGAACTTAAAGGACAAAGAGAAACCAATTCATTTAGGATTCAGACACGTTTCCAATTAATGGCCAAAAGAACTTAAAGGACAAAGAGAAACCAAGTCATTACGGATTAAGACATGATTCCAATCAAGGGCCAAAAGAACATAGTGGACAAAGAGAAACCAATTCATTTAGGATTAAGACATGATTCCAATCAATAGCCAAAAGAACTTAAAGGACAAAGCGAAACCAATTCATTAAGGATTAAGACATGGTTCTAATCAATACCCAAAAGAACTTAAAGGACAAAGAGAAACCAAGTCCTTACGGATTAAGACATGATTCCAATCAACGGCCAAAAGAACTTAAAGGACAAAGAGAAACCAATTCATTTAGAATTAAAACATGTTTCCAATCAATGGCCAAAAGAACTTTAAGGGTAAAGAGAAACCAAGTCACTACGGATTATGGCGTGATTCCAATCAATGGTCAAAAGAACTTAAAGGAGAAACAGAATTCAATTCATTTAGGATTAAGATATGATTCCAATCAATGGCCAAAAGAACTTAATGGACAAAGCGAAACCAAGTCATTACGGATTAAGACATGATTCCAATCAAGGGCCAAAATAACTTAAAGGACAAAGTGAAACCAATTCATTTAGGATGAAGACATGATTCCAATCAACGGCCAAAAGAACATAAAGGACAAAGAGAAACCTATTGATTTAGAATTAAGACATGTTTCCAATCAATGGCCAAAAGAACTTAAAGGATAAAAAGAAACCAAGTCATTACGGATTAAGATATGATTCCAATCAATGCCCAAAAGAACTTAAAGGACAAAGAGAAACCAATTCATTGAGGATTAAGACATGATTCCAATCAATGGCCAAAAGAACTTAAAGGACAAAGAGAAAGCAATTCATTTCGGATTAAGACATGTTTCCAATCAATGGCCAAAAGAACTGAAAGGATAAAGAGAAACCAAGTCATTACGGATTATGACATGATTCCAATCAATGGCGAAAAGAACTTAAAGGACAAAGAGAAACCAATTCATTTAGAATTAAAACATGTTTCCAATCAACGGCCAAAAGAACTTTAAGGACAAAGAGAAACCAATTCATTTAGGATTAAGACATGTTTCCAATCAATGGCCAAAAGAACTTAAAGGACAAAGAGAAACCAAGTCATTACGGATTAAGACATGATTCCAATCAAGGGCCAAAAGAACTTAATGGACAAAGCGAAACCAATTCATTAAGGATTAAGACATGGTTCTAATCAATGCCCAAAAGAACTCATAGGACAAAGAGAAACCAAGTCATTACGGATTAAGACATGATTCGAATCAACGGCCAAAAGAACTTAAAGGACAAAGAGAAAGCAAGTCATTACGGATTATGGCGTGATTCCAATCAATGGTCAAAAGAACCTAAAGGAGAAACAGAATTCAATTCATTTAGGATTAAGATATGATTCCTATCAATGGCCATTTGAACTTAAAGGACAAAAAGAAACCAATTCATTTAGGATTAAGACATGATTCCAATCAAGGAACAAAAGAACTTAAAGGTCAAAGCGAAACCAATTCATTAAGGATTAAGACATTGTTCCAATCAATCGCCAAAAGAACTTAAAGGACAAAGAGAAACCAAGTCATTACGGATTAAGACATGATTCCAATCATGGGCCAAAAGAACTTAAAGGACAAAGAGAAACCAATTCATTTAGGATTAAGACATGATTCCAATCAAGGAACAAAAGAACTTAAAGGTCAAAGCGAAGCCAATTCATTAAGGATTAAGACATTGTTCCAATCAATCTCCAAACGAACTTAAAAGGACAAAGAGAAACCAAGTCATTACGGATTAAGACATGATTCTAATCAAGGGCCAAAAGAACTTAATGCACAAAGAGAAACCAATTCATTTAGGGGACAAAGAGAAACCAATTCATTTAGGATTAAGACATGCATCCAATCAATGGCCAAAAGAACTTAAAGGACAAAGCGAAACCAATTCATGAAGGATTAAGACATGGTTCTAATCAATGCCCAAAAGAACTTGAAGGACAAAGAGAAACCAAGTCATTACGGATTAAGACATGATTCCAATCAACGGCCAAAAGAACTTAAAGGACAAAGAGAAACCAATTCATTTAGAATTAAAACATGTTCCCAATCAATGGCTAAAAGAGCTTAAAGGACAAAGAGAAACCAGTTCATTTAGGATTACGATATGTTTCCAATCAATGGCCAAAAAACTTAAAGGACAAAGAGAAACGAAGTTATTACGGATTATGACAAGATTCCAATCAATGGCCAAAAGATCGTAAAGGACAAAGAGAAACCAAGTCATTACGGATTAAGACATGATTCCAATCACTGGCCAAAAGAACTTAAAGGACAAAGCAAAACCAACTCATTTAGGATTAAGACATGATTCCAATCAATGGCCAAAAGAACTTAAAGGACAAAGCGACACCAATTCATTAAGGATTAAGACATGGTTCTAATCAACGGCCAAAAGAACTTAAAGCACAAAGAGTAACCGATTCATTTAGAATTAAAACATGTTTCCAATCATTGGCCAAAAGAACTTAAATGAGAAACAGAATTCAATTCATTGAGGATTAAGATATGATTCCAATCAATGGCCAAAAGAACTTCAGGGACAAAGATAAACCAAGTCATTACGGATTATGGCGTGATTCCAATCAATGGTCAAAAGAACTTAAAGGAGAAACAGAATTCAATTCATTTAGGATTAAGATATGATTCCAATCAATGGCCAAAAGAACTTAAAGGACAAAGAGAAACCAAGTCATTATGGATTAAGGCATGATTCCAATCAAGGGCCAAAAGAACTTAAAGGACAAAGAGAAACCAATTCATTTAGGATTAAGATATGATTCCGATCAAGGGCCAAAAGAACTTAAAGGACAAAGCGAAACCAATTCATTAAGGATTAAGACATTGTTCCAATCAATCGCCAAAAGAACTTAAAGGACAATGAGAAACCAAGTCATTACGGATTAAGACATGATTCCAATCAAGGGCCAAAAGAACTTAATGGACAAAGAGAAACCAATTCATTTAGGATTAAGACATGATTCCAATCAATGGCCAAGAGAACTTAAAGCACAAAGCGAAACCAATTCATTAAGGATTATGACATGGTTCTAATCAATGCCCAAAAGAACTTAAAGGACAAAGAGAAACCAAGTCATTACGGATTAAGACATGATTCCAATCAACGGCCAAAAGAACTTAAAGGACAAAGAGAAACCAATTCATTTAGAATTAAAACATGTTTCCAATCAATGGCCAAAAGAACTTAAAGGACAAAGAGAAACCAAGTCATTACGGATTAAGACATGATTCCAATCAATGGCCAAAAGAACTTAAAGGACAAAGCGAAACCAATTCATTAAGGATTAAGACATTGTTCCAATCAATCGCCAAAAGAACTTAAAGGACAAAGAGAAACCAAGTCATTACGGATTAAGACGTGATTCCAATGAAGGGCCAAAAGAACTTAATGGACAAAGAGAAACCAATTCATTTAGGGGACAAAGAGAAACCAATTCATTTAGGATTAAGACATGCTTCCAATCAATGGCCAAAAGAACTTAAAGGACAAAGCAAAACCAATTCATTAAGGATTAAGACATGGTTCTAATCAATGCCCAAAAGAACTTCAAGGACAAAGAGAAACCAAGTCATTACGGATTAAGACATGATTCCAATCAACGGCCAAAAGAACTTAAAGGACAAAGAGAAACCAATTCATTTAGGATTAAGACATGTTTCCAATCAATGGCCAAATGAACTTAAAGGACAAAGAGAAACCAAGTCATTACGGATTATGACATGATTCCAATCATTGGCCAAAAGAACTTAAAGGACAAAGAGAAACCAATTCATTTAGGATTAAGACATGTTTCCAATCAATGGCCAAAAGAACTTAAAGGACAAAGAGAAACCAAGTCATTACGGATTATGGCATGATTCCAATCAATGGCCAAAAGAACTTAAAGGACAAAGAGAATCCAAGTCATTACGGATTAAGACATGATTCCAATCAATGGCCAAAAGAACTTAAAGGGCAAAGCGAAACCAATTCATTTAGGATTAAGACATGATTTCCAATCAATGGCCAAAAGAACTTAAAGGACAAAGCGAAACCAATTCATTAAGGATTAAGACATGGTTCTAATCAATGCCCAAAAGAACTTAAAGGACAAAGAGAAACCAAGTCATTACGGATTAAGACATTATTCGAATCAACGACCAAAAGAACTTAAAGGACAAAGAGAAACCAATTCATTTAGAATTAAAACATGTTTCCAATCATTAGCCAAAAGAACTTAAAGGAGAAACATAATTCAATTCATTTAGAATTAAGATATGATTCCAATCAATGGCCAAAAGAACTTTAAGGACAAAGAGAAACCAAGTCATTACGGATTATGGCGTGATTCCAATCAATGGTCAAAAGAACTTAAAGGAGAAACAGAATTAAATTCATTTAGGATTAAGATATGATTCCAACCAATGGCCAAAAGAACTTAAAGGGCAAAGAGAAACCAAGTCATTACGGATTAAGACATGATTCCAATCAAGGGCCAAAAAACTTAAAGGACAAAGAGAAACCAATTCATTTAGGATTAAGACATGATTCCGATCAAGGGCCAAAATAACTTAAAGGACAAAGCGAAACCAATTCATTAAGGATTAAGACTTGTTTCCGATCAATGGCCAAAAGAACTTAAAGGATAAAGAGAAACCAAGTCATTACAGATTAAGACATGATTCAAATCAATGGCCAAAAGAACTTAATGGACAAAGAGAAACCAATTCATTTAGGATTAGGACTTGATTCCAATCAATGGCCAAAAGAACTTAGAGGACAAAGCGAAACCAATTCGTTAAGGATTAAGACATGGTTCCAATCAATGGCCAAAAGAACGTAAAGGACAAAGCGAAACCAAGTCATTACGGAGCAACACACGATTCCAAACAATAGCCAAAAGGACTTAAAGGACAAAGAGAAACCAAGTCATTACGGATTAAGACATGATGCCAATCACGGGCCAAAATAACTTAAAGGACAAAGCGAAACCAATTCATTAAAGATTAAGACTTGTTTCCAGTCAATGGCCAAAAGAACTTAAAGGATAAAGAGAAACCAAGTCATTACAGATTAAGACATGATTCAAATCAATGGCCAAAAGAACTTAAAGGACAAAGAGAAACCAAGTCATTGCGGATTAAGACATGATTCCAATCAAGGGCCAAAAGAACTTAAAGGACAAAGAGAAACCAAGTCATTACGAATTATGACATGATTCCAATCAATGGTCAAAAGAACTTAGAGGACAAAGAGAAACCAATTCATTTAGGATTAAGATATGATTCCAATCAATAGCCAAAAGAACTTAAAGGACAAAGAGGAACCAAGTCATTACGGATTAAGATATGATGCCAATCACGGGCCAAAATAACTTAAAGGACAAAGCGAAACCAATTCATTAAAGATTAAGACTTGTTTCCAGTCAATGGCCAAAAGAACTTAAAGGATAAAGAGAAACCAAGTCATTCTGATTAAGACATGATTCAAATCAATGGCCAAAAGAACTTAAAGGACAAATGATGAGTTTTCACCTGAAGCCACTTGAATTAGGATCTATCTAGGACTAGGACACAAGAAATATGATCAAATCAAAAACAAGTTTGCGCAGAAAATAGGGCTCCAGATGTCTTGTTAAAAAGGTTTCGTATCTGACGCTACAGACATCGTAATTGAGCGATTCCAAAACGAGAAGAAAGATGACGTTCCGAAACTCAATTTAGACTCAAGAATCACCGAAAAACAATACGTATAACTCGAGATATGAGCAAGAGATAATTGAGACGAATTCTGGGAAAATTAACGCGAAATTGATGAAAAAGAAAACAAGATAAGAATGGCGCCACAAACCTAGTTTGATAAGCCAAGAAGGATCGCCACAAGAATTTGAGGATTCTTGATAAGATCAAAAGATGCAAGGAAGAACCCTAGCAGAGCAAAACTCACAATTTGTGCAACATCACGATTCTGGTCTGTTTTGATCTCCAAATGTTTTAATACAAATCAATTCATGAGTTTGCCCCTAAGACTTAACAAAACTAAAAGCAAAACCCCCTTAGCATAAGCATTGTTGATGTGTTCTAGTGGTTAAGTAGACATATTCAGCCTCAAGTGCTTGGGTTCTAATCCTACTATAGATAATTTATATCTTTTTTTTATCACAACATAACAATAGAAAACTAAAATAAACAACTAAAGTCTTGCTAATTCAGATTGACTCTTTGGGCTCTTTTCCTCTCACTCCAAGTGGGCTACGCATGTGTAAACTCTTAGATTCATGTGTTGGGCTTCATTCGGATATTGGGCTTCAAATTGTGTTTGGGCTTCCAACAAGGAGATAATCACACGTTTGACAGCTTCTTGGACCTTCTTTGCTCTAGCTCTTGTCATGGGTCCTCCAAGGCCTTGTATTGGATCTTGGGCTTCTTTTTGGGCTTGAGTCTGGACTTGGGCTTGGCCCTTTGTGTCCTCATCATTCCCTCCTTCTTGTGAAGCATTTGTCCTCAAATCTTGTAAGTCATCACCTGCATCATAGAAGGACAAGTCAGCCACATTAAAAGTGGCACTCACACCATACTCACCTGGCAAATCAATCTTATAGGCATTATCATTGATCTTGGCCAATACTTGGAAAGGTCCATCTCCCCTTGGCATTAGCTTAGACTTCCGTTGAGATGGAAATCTTTCATTCCTGAAGTGTACCCATACCCAGTCACCTGGTTCAAAAGTTACCTTCCTCCTTCCTTTGTTTGCATGTTTAGCATACCCTTCCATTTTCTTCTCAATTTGGGCCTTGATCTTCTCATGCAACTTCTTGACATAATCAGCTTTTTCCTGGCCAGACTTATCTTTCAATTGAGAAATATTAGGTAAAGGCAACAAATCCAAAGGAGTCAAAGGATTAAAACCATAAACAATTTCAAATGGTGAAAGTTGAGTAGTACTATGTATTGCCCTATTATAAGCAAACTCAACATGTGGCAAGCACTCTTCCCAAGTTCTAAGATTTTTCTTAATAATAGCTCTAAGAAGAGTAGAAAGAGTTCTATTTACCACCTCTGTTTACCCATCAGTTTGGGGATGGCACGTAGTTGAAAACAGAAGTTTAGTGCCAATCTTTCCCCACAAGGTCCGCCAAAAATAACTAAGGAATTTAGAGTCTCGATCACTCACAATACTCCTAGGCAAACCATGCAATCTTACCACCTCTTTGAAGAATAAGTCAGCTAGATGACATGCATCATTCACCTTCTTGCAAGGCATAAAGTGAGCCATTTTTGAAAACCTGCGTGACAAAGCATCAGCTACCACATTGGACTTACCTTTCTTGTGCTTGATCATATATGGGAATTGTTCAAGGAATTCCACCCACTTGGCATGCCTCTTGTTCAACTTTCCCTGCCCTTTCAAATACTTCAAGGATTCATGATCACTGGGAATGGGATGTCTGTATTTGATGGTGATGTTATTGATGGCTCTGCAATCAGAACACATCCTCCAGCTTCCATCCTTTTTGGGCACCAATATAACAGGTACAGCACAAGGGCTCAAGCTCTCCTCAACCCAACCTTTGCTAATCAAGTCAGCAACTTGTCTTTGAATTTCCTGGGTTTCCTGGGCATTACTCCTATATGCTGGCCTGTTAGGCAACACAGCTCCTGGTACCAAATCAATATGATGTTCAATGCCTCTCAATGGTGGAAGTCCTGGTGGTATCTCTTCAGGAAATACATCTTGAAAGTCCTGCAAAATAGATTCAACACCACTTGGCAGATCAAGGTTAGAAACAGAATTATGAGTAGGTGAAGTGACTTCCTTACTATACATAATGTACATGGATTTTCTTGCCAAAAGAACTCTTCTCACCTGTCCACTTTTCACAAATAGAGCATTTTCCCTCTCTTTCTTTTCTCCATTTTCTTTTCTCTCTTTCTTTAAACTCTTTTTCTCTTTCTGTTTCTCTTGTAACTCTCGGCCACTCTCACTCTTTTTACCCTCTTTTTCATTTTCTTTTCTTTCTTTTCTGTCTTGCTCTCTTTTCTCTCTCATTTTATTTTGATCCTCACAAACCTCTCTCAAAGACAATGGAACAAGAGTGACCTTGCGATCATTATGGACAAAGGTGTACTTGTTGGTGTGTCCATCATGGTGAGCTTTCTTATCAAATTGCCATGGTCTCCCAAGCAACAAATGACTAGCCTCCATAGGAACTACATCACAAATGATCTTATCCACATACCTTCCAATGGAAAACTCAATTTCTACCTGCTTATCCACCTTCATCTCACCTTGCTCACTTAACCATTGTAGCTTATAAGGTCTAGGGTGGGGTTTGGTCTCCAAATTCATCTTTGCCACCATCCTAGCACTAGCCACATTTGTGCAACTCCCTCCATCTATGATCAAAGAACACAACTTCCCTTGGATAAGGCATCTAGTATGGAAAATGTTCTCTCTTTGGCTTCCCTCATCTTCTTTAGCAATCCCTCCTAGCATCCTCCTCACAATGAATAAATCTCCCTCAAGAACCTCCTCTTCTTCCTCACTCTCTTCCTCACTAGATGGATCAGATTGAGAACTCTCACTTGTGATTTCCCCATCATCTTTTAACACCATAACTTTCTTAGTAGGACACTTTCAGAGAAGCTATGTGTCCTCTACCCAAACACTTAAACCCTCTATGTCTCTAGACCGAGACTTGTTGGCCACCTCTTTGCCCTTGTTTTGGGTTGGCTGTGATGCTGCACTTGGGGACCTATTAGATGAAGTTCCCTCCTTCTTAAACCTCTCCTTCCATCTAGAATTATCATAGTTTGAAGCACTCTTCCTCACACTTTTTCTTTTTAATTGTTGCTCCACTTTCATTGCCTGATGGACTAGATCCTCAATCTCTACATAATTTTGAAGCTCCACTACATCCCTTATTTCTCCATTCAACCCATCAAGAAACCTTGCCATAGTAACCTCTCTTTCCTCCTCAACGTTGGCTCGGATCATGGCTATTTCTAGCTCCTTATAATACTCATCCACACTCCTACTACCTTGGGTAAGTCTTTGTAGCCTATTATGTAATTCTCTATGGTAATGGGATGGCACATATCTCCTTCTCAAGACTCTTTTCAACTCCTCCCAAGTTTGCAACATAGGCTCTCCATACCTCCTTCTCTCCTTTTGAAATTGATCCCACCACACCAAGGCATAATCTGTGAACTCTAAGGTAGCCAATTTAATTTTTCTCTCTTCAGTTAGGGTATGACAAGAAAAAATTTGTTCTACCTTCATCTCCCACTCTACATAAGCTTCAGGATCACTTTTTCCCCTAAATGGTGGAATGGTAACTTTTACTCCCTCATCTTGGTTTCCTCTTGGTTCTTCCTCATTTTCTCTCCTCCTCCTTCCATCAAGCCTCCTTCTACCTCCATCAGTATCATGCTGTCCATGATTTTCTAACCGCTCAATTCTCACATATAACTCCTGATACGTGCTCAGGAGGGTATTTTGGTTATTCCAACACTGGAAAAGAGCTTGTTTCTAGCAAGTTGGTTCTGCCTTGGAGATCAAGCAAACGAAGAGCTTATTTCAAGTTACTTGGAAATCAAGGAATCAAGCATAATTAAAGTAACTTGAAGAGCAAGCAATCTAATCATGTTGGAGATATGTTTAGATTGTAGGTAGATTCTTTTTTGATTTGTTTTGACTTAGTCTAGATTTGTTTAGATTTAAATTGCTTCAGTTTATCTTTTAGGATTTAAATCAAATATGATCTAATCTATAAAGATCAAATCTGATTTAAAATTAGATAGGAATAAATCTTTTAGAATAGAATCGTATCTTTAATTTTTAAATTTTAGCTTCAAATCAAATCTTTTAGATAGGATTAGATAATTTCTAGTTTTAGAATTTATGTATAAATAGGCAACATGGCCTATAGACAATAGAGAATTTTGATCATATTTTTTTATCATGGTTTAACTACTAATAAAATTGTGAGGTTTTCCTCATGTTGTTCTGTGTGATCTTGAGAATGTTTCTATCTTTTCCCTGTTATCTACGTTTCCAAGGATAGGTTTCTTGGGGGTTTAGTAGGGAGGGTCTTTACTCTACGTCTTGTTTTCTATCAAAGTGGAGACCCCATGGATATAAAGATCCAGAAACCCCAAGCACACACTTTGATAGAAAACAAGACGTAGAGTAAAGACCCTCCCTACTAAACCCCCAAGAAACCTATCCTTGGAAACGTAGATAACAGGGAAAAGATAGAAACATTCTGCATCACACAGAACAACATGAGGAAAACCTCACAATTTTATTAGTAGTTAAACCATGATAAAAAAATATGATCAAAATTCTCTATTGTCTATAGGCCATGTTGCCTATTTATACATAAATTCTAAAACTAGAAATTATCTAATCCTATCTAAAAGATTTGATTTGAAGCTAAAATTTAAAAATTAAAGATACGATTCTATTCTAAAAGATTTATTCCTATCTAATTTTAAATCAGATTTGATCTTTATAGATTAGATCATATTTGATTTAAATCCTAAAAGATAAACTGAAGCAATTTAAATCTAAACAAATCTAGACTAAGTCAAAACAAATCAAAAAAGAATCTACCTACAATCTAAACATATCTCCAACATGATTAGATTGCTTGCTCTTCAAGTTACTTTAATTATGCTTGATTCCTTGATTTCCAAGTAACTTGAAATAAGCTCTTCGTTTGCTTGATCTCCAAGGCAGAACCAACTTGCTAGAAACAAGCTCTTTTCCAGTGTTGGAATAACCAAAATACCCTCCTGAGCACGTATCATTCTCCCCCTCTTCAAAAAAGATTCGTCCTCGAATCTTGCCTTTGTAATCTTCAAAGTCATCTCCGCCGTTGCCTTTCCTCCATGAAGCCATTTAAGAACCTACAATTGAAGAATCTCACTAAGACTCTCTCTTCTCTTTTTTTTTTCTCTCTCTCTTTTTTTTTCTTCTTTTTTTTTCCTCTCTTTTTTTCTTTTTTTTCGCTTTTTTTTCTCCTCTTTTTTGTTCTTTCTTTTTTTTTTTTGCTTTTTTTTTAACTGAATATACCTCAAATACAAAAAAAAAATGTGGACAAAGTAGACACAACGATTAAGGAAACAAGACTCAAAACACAAAGAAAAAAAAACTAGGGAAAACACAAAGAAAGAAAAAAAAACTAGGGAAATAAAATTAACAAAGCTGAAACGAAATAGAATAAAGGATAATAAACATAGGGTTTTCCTACTAGACCTCTAAGAAACCTGTTCTTAGCAACCTAGGTCACCGGAAATGGATTTTCCTACTAGACCTCTATGAAACTTGTCCATAGCAACCTAGATCAAAGGAAAGAATTTCCCTACTAAACCCCCAAGAAACCTGTCCTTGGAAACGTAGATAACAGGGAAAAAAATTATGCTTATAATCCTCACCTTTTCTGATTTCTTCTCCTTTTTTTTTTCTTTTTTTTTTTTTTTGATCTGAACTAGCAACTAAAAAAAAATGCAAAACAAAGAAGAAGCATAGAGATAGACAAAGATGTGACAATAACACAAGAGGATAGAATGCAAAAACACAAAAAAAAAGAACGCAAATGGACAAGGAAAGAAGACAAAAGATAAACGTAAAAGACAAAGATAGATAAATAGGAATTTATCTAGACCTTGCTCTGATACCAAATGATGATGGAGACCCCATGGATATAAAGATCCAGAAACCCCAAGCACACACTTTGATAGAAAACAAGACGTAGAGTAAAGACCCTCCCTACTAAACCCCCAAGAAACCTATCCTTGGAAACGTAGATAACAGGGAAAAGATAGAAACATTCTGCATCACACAGAACAACATGAGGAAAACCTCACAATTTTATTAGTAGTTAAACCATGATAAAAAAATATGATCAAAATTCTCTATTGTCTATAGGCCATGTTGCCTATTTATACATAAATTCTAAAACTAGAAATTATCTAATCCTATCTAAAAGATTTGATTTGAAGCTAAAATTTAAAAATTAAAGATACGATTCTATTCTAAAAGATTTATTCCTATCTAATTTTAAATCAGATTTGATCTTTATAGATTAGATCATATTTGATTTAAATCCTAAAAGATAAACTGAAGCAATTTAAATCTAAACAAATCTAGACTAAGTCAAAACAAATCAAAAAAGAATCTACCTACAATCTAAACATATCTCCAACATGATTAGATTGCTTGCTCTTCAAGTTACTTTAATTATGCTTGATTCCTTGATTTCCAAGTAACTTGAAATAAGCTCTTAGTTTGCTTGATCTCCAAGGCGTAACCAACTTGCTAGAAACAAGCTCTTTTCCTGTTGGAATAACCAAAATACCCTCCTGAGCACGTATCATTCTCCCCCTCTTCAAAAAAGATTCGTCCTCGAATCTTGCCTTTGTAATCTTCAAAGTCATCTCCGCCGTTGCCTTTCCTCCATGAAGCCATTTAAGAACCTACAATTGAAGAATCTCACTAAGACTCTCTCTTCTCTTTTTTTTTTCTCTCTCTCTTTTTTTTTCTTCTTTTTTTTCCTCTCTTTTTTTTCTTTTTTTTCGCTTTTTTTTCTCCTCTTTTTTGTTCTTTCTTTTTTTTTTTTTGCTTTTTTTTTAACTGAATATACCTCAAATACAAAAAAAAAAAAGTGGACAAAGTAGACACAACGATTAAGGAAACAAGACTCAAAACACAAAGAAAAAAAACTAGGGAAAACACAAAGAAAGAAAAAAAAACTAGGGAAATAAAATTAACAAAGCTGAAACGAAATAGAATAAAGGATAATAAACATAGGGTTTTCCTACTAGACCTCTAAGAAACCTGTTCTTAGCAACCTAGGTCACCGGAAATGGATTTTCCTACTAGACCTCTATGAAACCTGTCCATAGCAACCTAGATCAAAGGAAAGAATTTCCCTACTAAACCCCCAAGAAACCTGTCCTTGGAAACGTAGATAACAGGGAAAAAAATTATGCTTATAATCCTCACCTTTTCTGATTTCTTCTCCTTTTTTTTTTCTTTTTTTTTTTTTTTGATCTGAACTAGCAACTAAAAAAAAATGCAAAACAAAGAAGAAGCATAGAGATAGACAAAGATGTGACAGTAACACAAGAGGATAGAATGCAAAAACACAAAAAAAAAAGAACGCAAATGGACAAGGAAAGAAGACAAAAGATAAACGTAAAAGACAAAGATAGATAAATAGGAATTTATCTAGACCTTGCTCTGATACCAAATGATGATGGAGACCCCATGGATATAAAGATCCAGAAACCCCAAGCACACACTTTGATAGAAAACAAGACGTAGAGTAAAGACCCTCCCTACTAAACCCCCAAGAAACCTATCCTTGGAAACGTAGATAACAGGGAAAAGATAGAAACATTCTGCATCACACAGAACAACATGAGGAAAACCTCACAATTTTATTAGTAGTTAAACCATGATAAAAAAATATGATCAAAATTCTCTATTGTCTATAGGCCATGTTGCCTATTTATACATAAATTCTAAAACTAGAAATTATCTAATCCTATCTAAAAGATTTGATTTGAAGCTAAAATTTAAAAATTAAAGATACGATTCTATTCTAAAAGATTTATTCCTATCTAATTTTAAATCAGATTTGATCTTTATAGATTAGATCATATTTGATTTAAATCCTAAAAGATAAACTGAAGCAATTTAAATCTAAACAAATCTAGACTAAGTCAAAACAAATCAAAAAAGAATCTACCTACAATCTAAACATATCTCCAACATGATTAGATTGCTTGCTCTTCAAGTTACTTTAATTATGCTTGATTCCTTGATTTCCAAGTAACTTGAAATAAGCTCTTCGTTTGCTTGATCTCCAAGGCAGAACCAACTTGCTAGAAACAAGCTCTTTTCCAGTGTTGGAATAACCAAAATACCCTCCTGAGCACGTATCATTCTCCCCCTCTTCAAAAAAGATTCGTCCTCGAATCTTGCCTTTGTAATCTTCAAAGTCATCTCCGCCGTTGCCTTTCCTCCATGAAGCCATTTAAGAACCTACAATTAAAGAATCTCACTAAGACTCTCTCTTCTCTTTTTTTTTTTCTTTTTTTTTTTCTCTCTCTCTTTTTTTTTTCTTTTTTTTCCTCTCTTTTTTTTTCTTTTTTTCGCTTTTTTTTCTCCTCTTTTTTGTTCTTTCTTTTTTTTTTTTTGCTTTTTTTTTAACTGAATATACCTCAAATACAAAAAAAAAATGTGGACAAAGTAGACACAACGATTAAGGAAACAAGACTCAAAACACAAAGAAAAAAAACTAGGGAAAACACAAAGAAAGAAGAAAAAACTAGGGAAATAAAATTAACAAAGCGAAAATGAAATAGAACAAAGGATAGTAAACATAGGGTTTTCCTACTAGACCTCTAAGAAACCTGTTCTTAGCAACCTAGGTCACCGGAAATGGATTTTCCTACTAGACCTCTATGAAACCTGTCCATAGCAACCTAGATCAAAGGAAAGAATTTCCCTACTAAACCCCCAAGAAACCTGTCCTTGGAAACGTAGATAACAGGGAAAAAAAATTATGTTTATAATCCTCACCTTTTCTAATTTCTTCTCCTTTTTTTTTTCTTTTTTTTTTTGATCTAAACTAGCAACTAAAAAAAATGCAAAACAAATAAGAAGCATAGAGATAGACAAAGATGTGACAGTAACACAAGAGGATAGAATGCAAAAACACAAAAAAAAAGAACGCAAATGGACAAGGAAAGAAGACAAAAGATAAACGTAAAAGACAAAGATAGATAAATAGGAATTTATCTAGACCTTGCTCTGATACCAAATGATGATGGAGACCCCATGGATATAAAGATCCAGAAACCCCAAGCACACACTTTGATAGAAAACAAGACGTAGAGTAAAGACCCTCCCTACTAAACCCCCAAGAAACCTATCCTTGGAAACGTAGATAACAGGGAAAAGATAGAAACATTCTGCATCACACAGAACAACATGAGGAAAACCTCACAATTTTATTAGTAGTTAAACCATGATAAAAAAATATGATCAAAATTCTCTATTGTCTATAGGCCATGTTGCCTATTTATACATAAATTCTAAAACTAGAAATTATCTAATCCTATCTAAAAGATTTGATTTGAAGCTAAAATTTAAAAATTAAAGATACGATTCTATTCTAAAAGATTTATTCCTATCTAATTTTAAATCAGATTTGATCTTTATAGATTAGATCATATTTGATTTAAATCCTAAAAGATAAACTGAAGCAATTTAAATCTAAACAAATCTAGACTAAGTCAAAACAAATCAAAAAAGAATCTACCTACAATCTAAACATATCTCCAACATGATTAGATTGCTTGCTCTTCAAGTTACTTTAATTATGCTTGATTCCTTGATTTCCAAGTAACTTGAAATAAGCTCTTCGTTTGCTTGATCTCCAAGGCAGAACCAACTTGCTAGAAACAAGCTCTTTTCCAGTGTTGGAATAACCAAAATACCCTCCTGAGCACGTATCATTCTCCCCCTCTTCAAAAAAGATTCGTCCTCGAATCTTGCCTTTGTAATCTTCAAAGTCATCTCCGCCGTTGCCTTTCCTCCATGAAGCCATTTAAGAACCTACAATTAAAGAATCTCACTAAGACTCTCTCTTCTCTTTTTTTTTTTCTTTTTTTTTTTCTCTCTCTCTCTTTTTTTTTCTTCTTTTTTTTTCCTCTCTTTTTTTCTTTTTTTTTCGCTTTTTTTTCTCCTCTTTTTTGTTCTTTCTTTTTTTTTTTTTTTGCTTTTTTTTTAACTGAATATACCTCAAATACAAAAAAAAAATGTGGACAAAGTAGACACAACGATTAAGGAAACAAGACTCAAAACACAAAGAAAAAAAACTAGGGAAAACACAAAGAAAGAAAAAAAAACTAGGGAAATAAAATTAACAAAGCTGAAACGAAATAGAATAAAGGATAATAAACATAGGGTTTTCCTACTAGACCTCTAAGAAACCTGTTCTTAGCAACCTAGGTCACCGGAAATGGATTTTCCTACTAGACCTCTATGAAACCTGTCCATAGCAACCTAGATCAAAGGAAAGAATTTCCCTACTAAACCCCCAAGAAACCTGTCCTTGGAAACGTAGATAACAGGGAAAAAAATTATGCTTATAATCCTCACCTTTTCTGATTTCTTCTCCTTTTTTTTTCTTTTTTTTTTTTTGATCTGAACTAGCAACTAAAAAAAAATGCAAAACAAAGAAGAAGCATAGAGATAGACAAAGATGTGACAGTAACACAAGAGGATAGAATGCAAAAACACAAAAAAGAAGCATAAATGGACAAGGAAAGAAGACAAAAGATAAACGTAAAAGACAAAGATAGATAAATAGGAATTTATCTAGACCTTGCTCTGATACCAAATGATGATGGAGACCCCATGGATATAAAGATCCAGAAACCCCAAGCACACACTTTGATAGAAAACAAGACGAGAGTAAAGACCCTCCCTACTAAACCCCCAAGAAACCTATCCTTGGAAACGAGATAATGAGGAAAAAGATAGAAACATTACGCATCACACAGAACATCATGAGGAAAACCTCACAATTTTATTAGTAGTTAAACCATGATAAAAAAATATGATCAAAATTCTCTATTGTCTATAGGCCATGTTGCCTATTTATACATAAATTCTAAAACTAGAAATTATCTAATCCTATCTAAAAGATTTGATTTGAAGCTAAAATTTAAAAATTAAAGATACGATTCTATTCTAAAAGATTTATTCCTATCTAATTTTAAATCAGATTTGATCTTTATAGATTAGATCATATTTGATTTAAATCCTAAAAGATAAACTGAAGCAATTTAAATCTAAACAAATCTAGACTAAGTCAAAACAAATCAAAAAAGAATCTACCTACAATCTAAACATATCTCCAACATGATTAGATTGCTTGCTCTTCAAGTTACTTTAATTATGCTTGATTCCTTGATTTCCAAGTAACTTGAAATAAGCTCTTCGTTTGCTTGATCTCCAAGGCAGAACCAACTTGCTAGAAACAAGCTCTTTTCCAGTGTTGGAATAACCAAAATACCCTCCTGAGCACGTATCATTCTCCCCCTCTTCAAAAAAGATTCGTCCTCGAATCTTGCCTTTGTAATCTTCAAAGTCATCTCCGCCGTTGCCTTTCCTCCATGAAGCCATTTAAGAACCTACAATTAAAGAATCTCACTAAGACTCTCTCTTCTCTTTTTTTTTTTTCTTTTTTTTTTCTCTCTCTCTTTCTTTTACTTCTTTCTTTTTCCTCTCTATTTTTTTTTTTTCGCTTTTTTTTCTCCTCTTTTTTTTTCTTTTTTTTTTTTTGCTTTTTTGAACTGAATATACCTCAATTACAAAAAAAAATGTGGACAAAGTAGACACAACGATTTAGAAACAAGACTCAAAACACAAAGAAAAAAAACTAGGGAAAACACAAAGAAAGAAAAAAAAACTAGGGAAATAAAATTAACAAAGCTGAAACGAAATAGAATAAAGGATAATAAACATAGGGTTTTCCTACTAGACCTCTAAGAAACCTGTTCTTAGCAACCTAGGTCACCGGAAATGGATTTTCCTACTAGACCTCTATGAAACCTGTCCATAGCAACCTAGATCAAAGGAAAGAATTTCCCTACTAAACCCCCAAGAAACCTGTCCTTGGAAACGTAGATAACAGGGAAAAAAATTATGCTTATAATCCTCACCTTTTCTGATTTCTTCTCCTTTTTTTTTCTTTTTTTTTTTGATCTGAACTAGCAACTAAAAAAAAATGCAAAACAAAGAAGAAGCATAGAGATAGACAAAGATGTGACAGTAACACAAGAGGATAGAATGCAAAAACACAAAAAAAAAAGAACGCAAATGGACAAGGAAAGAAGACAAAAGATAAACGTAAAAGACAAAGATAGATAAATAGGAATTTATCTAGACCTTGCTCTGATACCAAATGATGATGGAGACCCCATGGATATAAAGATCCAGAAACCCCAAGCACACACTTTGATAGAAAACAAGACGTAGAGTAAAGACCCTCCCTACTAAACCCCCAAGAAACCTATCCTTGGAAACGTAGATAACAGGGAAAAGATAGAAACATTCTGCATCACACGTAACAACATGAGGAAAACCTCACAATTTTATTGGTAGTTAAACCATGATAAAAAATATGATCAAAATTCTCTATTGTCTATAGG
This sequence comes from Pterocarpus santalinus, assembly GCA_031439595.1. NCBI lineage: Eukaryota > Viridiplantae > Streptophyta > Magnoliopsida > Fabales > Fabaceae > Pterocarpus > Pterocarpus santalinus. The sequence goes on along the minus strand of CM062530.1, from coordinate 32,858,770 downwards.
CCAAGTTGCCTATTTATACATAAATTCTAAAACTAGAAATTATCTAATCCTATCTAAAAGATTTGATTTGAAGCTAAAATTTAAAAAATTAAAGATACGATTCTATTCTAAAAGATTTATTCCTATCTAATTTTAAATCAGATTTGATCTTTATAGATTAGATCATATTTGATTTAAATCCTAAAAGATAAACTGAAGCAATTTAAATCTAAACAAATCTAGACTAAGTCAAAACAAATCAAAAAAGAATCTACCTACAATCTAAACATATCTCCAACATGATTAGATTGCTTGCTCTTCAAGTTACTTTAATTATGCTTGATTCCTTGATTTCCAAGTAACTTGAAATAAGCTCTTCGTTTGCTTGATCTCCAAAGCGAGAACCAACTTGCTAGAAACAAGCTCTTTTCCAGTGTTGGAATAACCAAAATACCCTCCTGAGCACGTATCAACTCCTCTGTATGCTCCCTCATCATCCTTTCCATTTGAGCTGTAATAGCCTCCACTAACAATCTATTGTTTCCTTCAGGAGGAGGGCTACCACTACCACCTGTTCCTGCCATCATTCAAGTAAAAGAAAACAAAAGTGAAAGCAATAGGACCCCACCACACGTCTCACGTGTTTACACTCTTAAAGATGTCTCACTCATGTTTGCTGCACTCAAAATTGGCTTTTATGTAATGTAACGCTCTTGCCTTTTTCCACTCTTCCTCTAGCTTAAGGTTCTTACTAGATCAAACAATCAATTACCAAGAATTACTTAAGGGTAGCAAACACAAGACAAGAAAGATAAACACGGACTCTATGGAAAACAAAGATGAGACAAGACACAAGGCACAACTTAAGAAAATGAAAAGAAAACAAACTCACAGGTTTAGGACAGCAAAGGTACAAACTGCAACTAAGAAGAACAAAGGAACACAAATTACTACAAACCAAAGGAACAAGGATATCAACTTAGAAACAAGAAATAGACCAAAGAAACTTAGTTAAAAGAAATTTCAAGCCCTCTAAATCCAGAATTTCAAGATAGCTCAAGAACTCAATTTCTTTTTTTTCACCTTCAATTCTGTTCTCCTTCTTTTCCTTTTTTTTTTCTACTTTGAATGCAGAATTTTATCCTTCAAATCACTCACAATTGTTCAACAAATCCCAGCCACACTTGAAGTAAATTTCAGCACCAAATTCACCATCAAACAGTTACAATTCAGAATTTGAATTCCCTCAAATTAGGCATCAAACAAGCAATTACAATCAAGGTTTTACAAGTACCTACTTGTCAGCCAATGCAACACCTCCTTGCAGCCTTCAAGCAATCAAATTTCTGCTATTTTTTTTCTGCAAAAACAATCACCCAAACAGCCCCTTTTTCCTCTAAATTCACATCCACAACTAGCCCTAGTGACTAGCTCTGATACCAAATGATGAGTTTTCATCTTAAACCGCTTGAATTAGGATCTATCTAGGACTAGGACACAAGAAATATGATCAAATCAAAAACAAGTTTGCGCAGAAAATAGGGCTCCAGACGTCTTGTTAAAAAGGTTTCGTATCTGACGCTATAGACATCGGAATTGAGCGATTCCAAAACGAGAGGAAAGATGACATTCTGAAACTCAATTTAGACTCAAGAATCACTGAAAAACAATACGTATAACCCGAGATATGAGCAAGAGATAATTGAGACGAATTCTGGGAAAATTAATGCGACATTGACGAAAAAGAAAACAAGATAAGAATGGCGCCACAAACCTAGTTTGATAAGCCAAGAAGGATCGCCACAAGAATTGGAGGATTCTTGATAAGATCAAAAGATGCAAGGAAGAACCCTAGTAGAGCAAAACTCACAATTTGTGCAACATACGTATTCTGGTCTGTTTTGATCTCCAAATGTTTTAATACAAATCAATTCATGAGTTTGCCCCTAAGACTTAACAAAACTAAAAGCAAAACCCCCTTAGCATAAGCATTGCTGATGTGTTCTAGGGGTTAAGTAGACATATTCAGCCTCAAGTGCTTGGGTTCTAATCCTACTATAGATAATTTATATCTTTTTTTTATCACAACATAACAATAGAAAACTAAAATAAACAACTAAAGTCTTGCTAATTCAGATTGACTCTTTGGGCTCTTTTCCTCTCACTCCAAGTGGGCTACGCATGTGTAAACTCTTAGATTCATGTGTTGGGCTTCATTCGGATATTGGGCTTCAAATTGTGTTTGGGCTTCCAACAAGGAGATAATCACACGTTTGGATGACTTCTTGGATCTTCTTTGCTCTAGCTCTTGTCATGGGTCCTCCAAGGCCTTGTATTGGATCTTGGGCTTCTTTTTGGGCTTGAGTCTGGACTTGGGCCTGGCCCTTTGTGTCCTCATCAACAAAGAGAAACCAAGTCATTGCGGATTAAGACATGGTTCCAATCAACGGCCAAAATAACTTAATGGACAAAGCGAAACCAATTCATTTAGGATTAAGACATGATTCCAATCGATGGCCAAAAGAACTTAAAGGTCAAAGCGAAACCAATTCATTAAGGATTAAGACATGGTTCCAATCAATGCCCAAAAGAACTTAAAGGACAAAGAGAAACCAAGTCATTACGGATTAAGACATGATTCCAATCAACGGCCAAAAGAACTTAAAGGACAAAGAGAAACCAAGTCATTACGGATTAAGACATGATTCCAATCAACGGCCAAAAGAACTTAAAGGACAAAGAGAAACCAATTCATTTAGAATTAAAACATGTTTCCAATCAATGGCCAAAAGAACTTTAAGGACAAAGAGAAACCAAGTCATTATGGATTATGGCATGATTCCAATCAAGGGCCAAAAGAACTTAAAGGACAAAGAGAAACCAATTCATTTAGGATTAAGATATGATTCCGATCAAGGGCCAAAAGAATTTAATGGACAAAGAGAAACCAATTCATTTAGGATTAAGACATGATTCCAATCAAGGGCCAAAAGAACTTAAAGGGCAAAGCAAAACCAATTCATTAAGGATTAAGACATGGTTCCAATCAAGGGCCAGAAGAACTTAAAGGACAAAGCTAAACCAAGTCATTACGGATTAAGACATGATTCCAATCAAGGGCCAAAAGAACTTAATGGACAAAGAAAAACCAATTCATTTAGGATTAAGACATGTTTCCAATCAATGGCCAAAAGAACTTAAAGGACAAATAGAAACCAAGTCATTACGGATTATGACATGATTCCAATCAATGGTCAAAAGAACTTAATGGACAAAGAGAATCCAATTTATTTAGGATTAAGATATGATTCCAATCAATGGCCAATAGAACTTAAAGGACGAAGAGGAACCAAGTCATTACGGATTAAGACATGATTCCAATCAAGGGCCAAAATAACTTAAAGGACAAAGCGAAACCAATTCATTAAGGATTAAGACTTGTTTCCAGTCAATGGCCAAAAGAACTCAAAGGATGAAGAGAAACCAAGTCATTTCAGATTAAGACATGATTCAAATCAATGGCCAAAAGAACTTAAAGGGCAAAAGAGAAACCAAGTCATTACGGAATAAGACATGAATCCAATCAAGCGCCAAAAGAACTTAAAGGACAAAGAGAAACCAATTCATTTAGGATTAAGATATGATTCCGATCAAGGGCGAAAAGAATTTAATTGACAATGAGAAACCAATTCATTTAGGATTAAAACATGATTCCAATCAAGGCCCAAAAGAACTTAAGGGGCAAAGCAAAACCAATTCATTAAGGATTAAGACATGGTTCCAATCAATGGCCAAAAGAACTTAAAGGACAAAGCGAAACCAAGTCATTACAGATTAAGACATGATTCCAATCAAGGGCCAAAATAACTTAAAGGACAAAGCGAAACCAATTCATTAAGGATTAAGACATAGTTCCAATCAATCGCCAAAAGAACTTAAAGGACAAAGAGAAACCAAGTCATTACGGATTAAGACAAGATTCCAATCAAGGGCCAAAAGAACTTAATGGACAAAGAGAAACCAATTCATTTAGGATTAAGACATGATTCCAATCAACGGCCAAAAGAACTTAAAGGACAAAGCGAAACCAATTCATTAAGGATTAAGACATTGTTCCAATCAATGGCCAAAAGAACTTAAAGGACAAAGTGAAACCGAGTCATTATGGATTAAGACATGATTCCAATCCACGGCCAAAAGAACTTCTAGGACAAAGAGAAACCAATTCATTTAGAATTAAAACATGTTTCCAATCAAAGGCCAAAAGAACTTTAAGGATGAAGAGAAACCAGGTCATTACGGATTATGGCATGATTCCAATCAATGATCAAAAGAACTTAAATGACAAACAGAATTCAATTTATTTAGGATAAAGATATGAATACAATCAACGGCCAAAAGAACTTAAAGGACAAAGAGAAACCAAGTCATTACGGATTAAGACATGATTCCAATCAACGGCCAAAAGAACTTAAAGGACAAAGAGAAACCAATTCATTTAGAATTAAAACATGTTTCCAATCAATGGCCAAAAGAACTTTAAGGACAAAGAGAAACCAAGTCATTACGGATTATGGCGTGATTCCAATCAATGGTCAAAAGAACTTAAAGGAGAAACAGAATTCAATTCATTTAGGATTAAGATATGATTCCAATCAATGTCCAAAAGAACTTAATGGACAAAGAGAAACCAAGTCATTACGGATTAAGACATGATTCCAATCAAGGGCCAAAAGAACTTAAAGGACAAAGCAAAACCAATTCATCAAGGATTAAGATACGGTTCCAATCAATGTCCAAAAGAACTTAAAGGACAAAGAGAAACCAATTCATTTAGAATTAAAGCATGTTTCCAATCAATGGCCAAAAGAACTTAAAGGACAAAGAGAAACCAAGTCATTACGGATTATGGCATGATTCCAATCAATGGTCAAAAGAACTTAAAGGACAAACAGAATTCAATTCAGTTAGGATTAAGATATGATTCCAATCAATGGCCAAAAGAACTTAAAGGACAAAGCGAAACCAAGTCATTACGGATTAAGACATGATTCCAATCAAGGGCCAAAATAACTTAAAGGACAAAGCGAAACCAATTCATTTAGGATGAAGACATGATGCCAATCAACGGCCAAAAGAACTTAAAGGACAAAGGGAAACCTATTCATTTAGAATTAAGACATGTTTCCAATCGATGGCCAAAAGAAGTTAAAGGATAAAAAGAAACCAAGTCATTACGGATTATGACATGATCCCAATCAATGGTCAAAAGAACTTAAAGGACAAAGAGAACTCAATTCATTTAGGATTAAGATATGATTCCAATCAATGGCCAAAAGAACTTAAAGGATAAAGAGAAACCAAGTCATTACGGATTAAGACATGATTCCAATCAATGGCCAAAAGAACTTAAAGGACAAAGAGAAACCAATTCATTTAGGATTAAGACACGTTTCCAATCAATGGCCAAAAGAACTTAAAGGACAAAGAGAACTCAAGTCATTTCGGATTTTGACATGGTTCCAATCAATGGCCAAAAGAACTTAAAGGACAAAGAGAAAGCAATTCATTTAGAATTAACACATGTTTCCAATCAATGGCCAAAAGAACTTTATGGACAAAGAGAAACCAATTCATTTAGGATTAAGACATGTTTCCAATCAATGGCCAAAAGAACTTAAAGGACAAAGAGAAACCAAGTCATTACGGATTATGACATGATTCCAATCAATGGTCAAAAGAACATAAAGGAGAAACAGAATTCAATTCATTTAGGATTAAGACATGGTTCCAATCAATGCCCAAAAGAACTTAAAGGACAAAGAGAAACCAAGTCATTACGGATTAAGACATGATTCGAATCAACGGCCAAAAGAACTTAAAGGACAAAGAGAAAGCAATTCATTTCGGATTAAGACATGTTTCCAATCAATGGCCAAAAGAACTGAAAGGACAAAGAGAATCCAAGTCATTACGGATTATGACATGATTCCAATCAATGGCGAAAAGAACTTAAAGGACAAAGAGAAACCAATTCATTTAGAATTAAAACATGTTTCCAATCAATGGCCAAAAGAACTTTAAGGACAAAGAGAAACCAATTCATTTAGAATTAAGACATGTTTCCAATCAATGGCCAAAAGAACTTAAAGGACAAAGAGAAACCAAGTCATTACGGATTATGACATGATTCCAATCAATGGTCAAAAGAACTTAAAGGACAAAGAGAACTCAATTCATTTAGGATTAGGATATGATTCCAATCAATGGCCAAAAGAACTTAAAGGATAAAGAGAAACCAAGTCATTACGGATTAAGACATGATTCCAATCAATGCCCAAAAGAACTTAACAAGGGCCAAAAGAACTTAACGGACAAAGAGAAACCAATTCATTTAGGATTAAGACATGGTTCCAATCAATGCCCAAAAGAACTTAAAGGACAAAGAGAAACCAAGTCATTACGGATTAAGACATGATTCGAATCAACGGCCAAAAGAACTTAAAGGACAAAGAGAAAGCAATTCATTTCGGATTAAGACATGTTTCCAATCTATGGCCAAAAGAACTGAAAGGACAAAGAGAAACCAAGTCATTACGGATTATGACATGATTCCAATCAATGGCGAAAAGAACATAAAGGACAAAGAGAAACCAATTCATTTAGAATTAAAACATGTTTCCAATCAATGGCCAAAAGAACTATAAGGACAAAGAGAAACCAATTCATTTAGAATTAAGACATGATTCCAATCAAAGGCCAAAAGAACTTAAAGGACAAAGAGAATTCAATTCATTTAGGATTAAGATATGATTCCAATCAATGGCCAAAAGAACTTAAAGCGATAAAGAGAAACCAAGTCATTACTTCTGATTATGACATGATTCCAATCAATGGCCAAAAGAACTTAAAGGACAAAGAGAAACCAATTCATTTAGGATTAAGACATGTTTCCAATCAATGGCCAAAAGAACTGAAAGGACAAAGAGAAACCAAGTCATTACGGATTATGACATGATTCTAGTCAATGGCGAAAAGAACTTAAAGGACAAAGAGAAACCAATTCATTTAGAATTAAAACATGTTTCCAATCAATGGCCAAAAGAACTTTAAGGACAAAGAGAAACCAATTCATTTAGGATTAAGACATGTTTCCAATCAATGGCCAAAAGAACTTAAAGGACAAAGAGAAACCAAGTCATTACGGATTAAGACATGATTCCAATCAACGGCCAAAAGAACTTAAAGGAGAAACAGAATTCAATTCATTTAGGATTAGGATATGATTGCAATCAATGGCCAAAAGAACTTAAAGGACAAAGAGAAACCAAGTCATTACGGATTAAGACATGATTCGAATCAACGGCCAAAAGAACTTAAAGGACAAAGAGAAAGCAATTCATTTCGGATTAAGACATGTTTCCAATCAATGGCCAAAAGAACTGAAAGGACAAAGAGAATCCAAGTCATTACGGATTATGACATGATTCCAATCAATGGCGAAAAGAACTTAAAGGACAAAGAGAAACCAATTCATTTAGAATTAAAACATGTTTCCAATCAATGGCCAAAAGAACTTTAAGGACAAAGAGAAACCAATTCATTTAGAATTAAGACATGTTTCCAATCAATGGTCAAAAGAACTTAAAGGACAAAAAGATACCAAGTCATTACGGATTATGACATGATTCCAATCAATGGTCAAAAGAACTTAAAGGACAAAGAGAACTCAATTCATTTAGGATTAGGATATGATTCCAATCAATGGCCAAAAGAACTTAAAGGATAAAGAGAAACCAAGTCATTACGGATTAAGACATGATTCCAATCAATGCCCAAAAGAACTTAAAGGACAAAGAGAAACCAATTCATTTAGGATTAAGACATGATTCCAATCAACGGCCAAAAGAACTTAAAGGACAAAGCGAAACCAATTCATTGAGGATTAAGACATGGTTCCAATCAATGCCCAAAAGAACTTAAAGGACAAAGAGAAACCAAGTCATTACGGATTAAGACATGATTCCAATCAACGGCCAAAAGAACTTAAAGGACAAAGAGAAACCAATTCATTTAGAATTAAGACATGTTTCCAATCAATGGCCAAAAGAACTTAAAGGACAAAGAGAAACCAAGTCATTACGGATTATGACATGATTCCAATCAATGGCCAAAAGAACATAAAGGACAAAGAGAAACCAATTCATTTAGAATTAAGACATGTTTCCAATCAATGGCCAAAAGAACTTAAAGGACAAAGAGAAACCAATTCATTTAGAATTAAGACATGTTTCCAATCAATGGCCAAAAGAACTTAAAGGACAAAGAGAATTCAATTCATTTAGGATTAAGATATGATTCCAATCAATGGCCAAAAGAACTTAAAGGACAAAGAGAAACCAAGTCATTACGGATTAAGACATGATTCCAATCATTGGCCAAAAGAACTCAAAGGACAAAGAGAAAGCAATTCATTTAGGATTAAGACATGTTTCCAATCAATGGCCAAAAGAACTTAAAGGACAAAGAGAAACCAAGTCATTACGGATTATGACATGATTCCAATCAATGGCCAAAAGAACTTAAAGGACAAAGAGAAACCAATTCATTTAGAATTAAAACATGTTTCCAATCAATGGCCAAAAGAACTTAAAGGACAAAGAGAAACCAATTCATTTAGGATTAAGACATGTTTCCAATCAATGGCCAAAAGAACTTAAAGGACAAAGAGAAACCAAGTCATTACGGATTATGGCGTGATTCCAATCAATGGTCAAAAGAACTTAAAGGAGAAACAGAATTCAATTCATTAAGGATTAAGACATGGTTCCAATCAATGCCCAAAAGAACTTAAAGGACAAAGAGAAACCAAGTCATTACGGATTAAGACATGATTCCAATCAATGGCCAAAAGAACTTAACAAGGGCCAAAAGAACTTAATGGACAAAGAGAAACCAATTCATTTAGGATTAAGACATGATTCCAATCAATGGCCAAAAGAACTTAAAGGACAAAGCGAAACCAATTCATTAAGGATTAAGACATGGTTCTAATCAATGCCCAAAAGAACTTAAAGGACAAAGAGAAACCAAGTCATTACGGATTAAGACATGATTCCAATCAACGGCCAAAAGAACTTAAAGGACAAAGAGAAACAAATTCATTTAGAATTAAGACATGTTTCCAATCAATGGCCAAAAGAACTTAAAGGATAAAGAGAAACCAAGTCATTACAGATTAAGACATGATTCCAATCAACGGCAAAAAGAACTTAAAGGAGAAACAGAATTCAATTCATTTAGGATTAAGATATGATTCCAATCAATGGCCAAAAGAACTTAAAGGACAAAGAGAAACCAAGTCATTACGGATTAAGACATGATTCCAATCAGCGGCCAAAAGAACTTAAAGGACAAAGAGAAACCAATTCATTTAGGATTAAGATATGATTCCGATCAAGGGCCACAAGAATATAATGGACAAAGAGAAACCAATTCATTTAGGATTAAGGCATGATTCCAATCAAGGGCCAAAAGAACTTAAAGGACAAAGCGAAACCAATTCATTAAGGATTAAGACATGGTTCCAATCAATGCCCAAAAGAACTTAAAGGACAAAGAGAAACCAAGTCATTACGGATTAAGACATGATTCCAATCCACGGCCAAAAGAACTTAAAGGACAAAGAGAAACCAATTCATTTAGAATTATGACATGGTTCCAATCAAAGGCCAAAAGAACTTAAAGGACAAAGAGAAACCAAGTCATTACAGATTATGGCATGATTCCAATCAATGGTCAAAAGAACTTAAATGACAAACAGAATTCAATTTATTTAGGATAAAGATATGATTCCAATCAACGGCCAAAAGAACTTAAAGGACAAAGAGAAACCAAGTCATTACGGATTAAGACATGATTCCAATCAACGGCCAAAAGAACTTAAAGGACAAAGAGAAACCAAGTCATTACGGATTATGACATGATTCCAATCAATGGCCAAAAGAACTTAAAGGACAAAGAGAAACCAATTCATTTAGAATTAAAACATGTTTCCAATCAACGGCCAAAAGAACTTAAAGGACAAAGGGAAACCTATTCATTTAGAATTAAGACATGTTTCCAATCAATGGCCAAAAGAACTTAAAGGATCAAAAGAAACCAAGTCATTACGGATTATCACATGATTCCAATCAATGGTCAAAAGAACTTAAAGGACAAAGAGAATTCAATTCATTTCGGATTAAGATATGATTCCAATCAATGGCGAAAAGAACTTAAAGGATAAAGAGAAACCAAGTCATTACGGATTAAGACATGATTCCAATCAACGGCCAAAAGAACTTAAAGGACAAAGAGAAACCAATTCATTTAGGATTAAGACATGTTTCCAATCAATGGCCAAAAGAACTTAAAGGACAAAGAGAAACCAAGTCATTACGGATTATGACATGATTCCAATCAATGGTCAAAAGAACATAAAGGACAAAGAGAAACCAATTCATTAAGGATTAAGACATGGTTCCAATCAATGCCCAAAAGAACTTAAAGGACAAAGAGAAACCAAGTCATTACGGATTAAGACATGATTCCAATCAATGCCCAAAAGAACTTAACAAGGGCCAAAAGAACTTAATGGACAAAGAGAAACCAAGTCATTTCGGATTAAGACATGATTCCAATCAATGGCCAAAAGAACTTAAAGGACAAAGCGAAACCAATTCATTAAGGATTAAGACATGGTTCCAATCAATGCCCAAAAGAACTTAAAGGACAAAGAGAAACCAAGTCATTACGGATTAAGACATGATTCCAATCAACGGCCAAAAGAACTTAAAGGACAAAGAGAAACCAATTCATTTAGAATTAAAACATGTTTCCAATCAATGGCCAAAAGAACTTTAAGGACAAAGAGAAACCAAGTCATTACGGATTATGACATGATTCCAATCAATGGTCAAAAGAACATAAAGGACAAAGAGAAACCAATTCATTTAGGATTAAGATATGATTCCAATCAATGGCCAAAACAACTTAATGGACAAAGAGAAACCAAGTCATTACGGATTAAGACATGATTCCAATCAATGGCCAAAAGAACTTAAAGGACAAAGCAAAACCAATTCATTAAGGATTAAGATACGGTTCCAATCAATGTCCAAAAGAACTTAAAGGATAAAGAGAAACCAAGTCATTACAGATTAAGACATGATTCCAATCAATGGCCAAAAGAACTTAAAGGACAAAGAGAAACCAATTCATTTAGAATTAAAACATGTTTCCAATCAATGGCCAAAAGAACTTTAAGGACAAAGAGAAACCAAGTCACTACGGATTATGGCGTGATTGCAATCAATGGTCAAGAGAACTTAAAGGAGAAACAGAATTCAATTCATTTAGGATTAAGATATGATTCCAATCAATGGCCAAAAGAACTTAATGGACAAAGCGAAACCAAGTCATTACGGATTAAGACATGATTCCAATCAAGGGCCAAAATAACTTAAAGGACAAAGCGAAACCAATTCATTTAGGATGAAGACATGATTCCAATCAACGGCCAAAAGAACTTAAAGGACAAAAAGAAACCAAGTCATTACGGATTATGACATGATTCCAATCAATGGTCAAAAGAACTTAAAGGACAAAGAGAACTCAATTCATTTAGGATTAAGATATGATTCCAATCAATGGCCAAAAGAACTTAAAAGGATAAAGAGAAACCAAGTCATTACGGATTAAGACATGATTCCAATCAATGGCCAAAAGAACTTAAAGGACAAAGAGAAACCAATTCATTTAGGATTATGACATGATTCCAATCAATGGCCAAAAGAACTGAAAGGACAAAGAGAAACCAATTCATTTAGGATTAAGACATGTTTCCAATCAATGGCCAAAAGAACTTAAAGGACAAAGAGAAACCAAGTCATTACGGATTATGACATGATTCCAATCAAGGGCCAAAAGAACATAAAGGACAAAGAGAAACCAATTCATTTAGGATTAAGACGTGATTCCAAGTAAGGGCCAAAAGAACTTAAAGGACAAAGAGAAACCAATTCATTAAGGATTAAGACATGGTTCCAATCAACGGCCAAAAGAACTTAAAGGACAAAGAGAAACCAATTCATTTAGGATTAAGACGTGATTCCAAGTAAGGGCCAAAAGAACTTTAAGGACAAAGCGAAACCAATTCATTAAGGATTAAGACATGGTTCCAATCAATGGCCAAAAGAACTTAAAGGACAAAGAGAAACCAATTCATTTAGGATTAAGACATGTTTCCAATCAATGGCCAAAAGAACATAAAGGACAAAGAGAAACCAAGTCATTACGGATTATGACATGATTCCAATCAATGGCCAAAATAACATAAAGGATAAAAATCAAAGGCCAAAAGAACTTAAAGGATAAAGAGAAACCAAGTCATTACGGATTAAGACATGATTCCAATTAATGGCCAAAAGAACTTAAAGGACAAAGAGAAACCAATTCATTTAGGATTAAGACATGTTTCCAATCAATGGCCAAAAGAACTTAAAGGACAAAGAGAAACCAAGTCATTACGGATTATGACATGATTCCAATCAATGGCCAAATAACATAAAGGATAAAAATCAAAGGCCAAAAAGAACTTAAAGGACAAAGAGAAACCAATTCATTTAGGATTAAGACATCGATTCCAATCAGTAATGGCCAAAAAGAACTGTAAAGTGACAAAAGAGAAACCATATCATTACGGATTAAGCACATGATTCCATAATCAATGGCCAAAAGAACATAAAGGATGCAAAGAGAAACCAATTCGATCTTTGGATTAAGACGTGATTCCAAGGAATGGCCAAAAGAACTTAAAGGACAAAGAGGAAAACCAATTCATTTAGGATTAAGACATGGTTCAATCAATGGACAAAAGAACTTAAAGGACAAAGAGAAACCAATCCATTTAGGATTAAGACACGTTTCCAATCAATGGCCAAATGAACTTAAAGGACACAAGCGAAACCAATTCTGCATTAAGTGATTAAGACATGGTTCCAATCAATGGCCAAAAGAACTTAAAGGACAAAGAGTAAAACCAGAATTCATTTAGGATTAAGACATGTTTCCGAATCAACGGCCAAAAGAACATAAAGGACAAAGAGAAACCAAGTCATTACGGATTATGACATGATTCCAATCAATGGCCAAAATAACATAAAGGATAAAAATCAAAGGCCAAAAGAACTTAAAGGATAAAGAGAAACCAAGTCATTACGGATTAAGACATGATTCCAATTAATGGCCAAAAGAACTTAAAGGACAAAGAGAAACCAATTCATTTAGGATTAAGACATATTGTTTCCAATCAATGGCCAAAATAACATAAAGGATAAAAATCAATGGCCAAAAGAACTTAAAGGACAAAGAGAAACCAAGTCATTACGGATTATGACATGATTCCAATCAATGGCCAAAAGAACTTAAAGGACAAAGAGAAACCAATTCATTTAGGATTAAGACACGTTTCCAATCAATGGCCAAAAGAACTTAAAGGACAAAGAGAAACCATATCATTACGGATTAAGACATGATTCCAATCAAGGGCCAAAAGAACATAAAGGACAAAGTAAAACCAATTCATTTTGGATTAAGACATTGATTCCAATCAGTTTGGCCAAAAGAACTTGAAGGACAAAGAGAAACCAATTCATTGGGATTAAGACATGGTTCAATCAATGTAATGCCAAAAGAACTTAAAGGACAAAGTAAGAAACCAATTCATTTAGGATTAAAGAAAGCGTGATGATTCCAATCAATGGCCAAAAGAACTTTAAAGGACAAAGAGAAACCAATTCATTTAGATTACAAGATTCCAAAGTAAGTAATACAAATGAACTTTTAAGGACAAAGCTAAACCAATTCATTGGCGATTAAGACATGATTCCAATCAATGGCCTAAAAGAATCTTAATGGATCAAAGAAGAAACCAGTTCGATACGTGCTCCAGAAGGACAAATTGGACGTTCCTAAAGCACTAAAGGGCAAAAGATGGGAAATTCAGCTTGCCAGTGGGACCTATCACAAGGGCAAGAGCAAAAGATGCTTTGAAGGAAAGCTTTGGGAACTTGGCTAAAGCACCATTGTGGAAGACATGTATCAAGAATGGGCCAAAAAGAAGATGCCAACACATGCTAATGGACAACCCAAGATCTTGTTATTTGCTTTGCTAATTGGGCTTAGAAGCTATATCTTGGCCATGCAAATGGGCCATTATCCTATTTTGGTCTTGTTTAGTTTAATTAGTTTTAAGTATTTAGGACATCTAAACTTTTAGTTATTTTTATTTAGCCCATATTTTATGTTTTATCCAGCCCAATTCATATTATTTAGCATTAGAACACTTCTTATTGGGCTTGGACTTAGTTTAAGTTGTTTAACCTAGTGTAAGAGGTTATAAATACACTCCAAGGAACACATTGTTTATCGGGCTTTTGATTAATTGAAATTCTGTTTGTTTTCTTTCAAGAAAAGCAGTGCTTTTGTGTGCAAGTTGAAATTCAGGTGATTTGCTTTATGCTTAGTTGCATCAAGAAATTGAGAGAATGTTCATCCTAAGGTAAAATTCTCTTGCGATATTCAATCAATCTTCTCTCGCTTTCTATCTTTTTCCCTGCTATCTACGTTTCCAAGAATTTGGTTTCAAGTTGGAGGGTTTAGGTAAAGGAGGGTACTTTATTCTACGTCTTGTTTTTCTATCAAAGTGTGTGCACTGGGGTTTACGGATCTTTATATCCACTGGAGTTCCGCGATCATTTGGTATCGGAGCAAGGTCTAGATAAATTCCTATTTATCTGTCTTTCTACGTTACCTTTTGTCTTCTTTCTTTGTCCTGCTTATGCGTTCTTATTTTTTGTCTATCCTTTGTGTTGCGGTCATATCTTTGTTCCATCTTTGTGTTTGCTTCTGTTTGCTTTTCAATCTTTGTTGCTAAATGTCTCAAATTTGAAAAAAAGAAAAAAGGTCGCAGAAAAAAAATGAAAAAACATGCCAAAAAAAAAGAAGGATGAAAAAAAAAAAAGGAGAAGAAGGAGGGGAAGTTAGAAAAGATTGAAAGGATTATATTCAGATTTAGTTTTGATTCGTGATCAGATACATTATCCTTTGTTTCAAATTCAAAGATTGTGTTTAGATTTAGTTTTAATTCCAAATCAGATTACATATCTTGTCTTTCTTTGGAAATTTAAATTTTGATTTTTAAATCTGAGTTTACATCGATTTGGTTGATTTACACCAGATTTTGTGTTATCTTGGGTTCCTTGAGTCCTAAGTAATCCTTAGTATGTGTGGTCTTTTGCATTTTTTCCTTGCAAATTAAGTGAATCCATTCTCGAGGTCTTCAACTTGAGTTTCTCTTGGTCCTTGTCTTATCAAATTCTGATTCGTAATATTACTTGTGGATTTGCCTTGCTTGATTTCATTTAATTTCTACAAGTGCAACATTCTAAAGTGATCCAAAAAGAGTGGTAAAGGCAAGAGTAGTGAGCACAAAAGAGGGTAAAGCCAAGAATTGAGTGAAAACACGAGTGTACCCAATTTTGAGTGCAAACACGTGAGAGAGTGCTTGTCAGAGGTCCTTTTCTTTATTAACATTTCGTGCGGAGTTGTTCAATGGCCCTAACAACTCAAGGAAGGAAGGAAAAGAAAATTATGAAGAGGAACCTGGTATGATGCACTTGACATGAAGCTCATGTACCAAGCTTTCTACTAGTCAATTTCTCGAAGTTGGAATAGTAGACTTGAAGAGATGGATGAGTGGAGAAAGGAGATGACACAAAGCATGTCCAAAGGAAGTAGACGAAGTTGATCGAGGAATCAGCGTCACCATGATTCCGCAAAAGCCATGAGCTATCCAGGGGAGAAGTTTGATGAAGTTGAGATTCAGCTGTAAATAGGAGAACTAGAACAGAGCTTGGGATAGCAAACATTAACGCTATCAAGATCTGCAGATACCACCATTCAAGGGGTAGGAATGATGCTTTGAAGCTTTTATTTAGAGTGGGGAAAGAAAGGTGGAGATGATTTTGCTTTTGTCATAATTACTCAAGAAGAAGTTAAGGTCAGTTATTGGGTCAGCTGTGAATTTCCTGACGATGCGCTCTAATTTGTTGGGATGGGCTAAAGATAAAGGGTCCGAGAATGAGTGAATGGGGAATACCCCATCAAAACTTGGGATGAGATGAAGAGAATAATGAAGAAAGAGATTTGTTCCTTCCCACTACTATAGGGAAGTGCATCAAAAATTGCATAGGCTCATTCAAGGCTCCAAGTCAAAGAGGTAGAAGATTACCACAAAGGGAGATGGAAATGCTCATGATTAAAGCCAACATTAACATGAGGACATGGAAGTAACTATGGCTCGGTTTATAGGTGGATGTTTAAGAAACAAGGAGATTACATGATGTGGTAGAATTACACCATGTATGTGGAGATGGGAGGATTTGGTTAGCATAAGATCAATGAAGGTGGAGAAACAACAAAAATCAGAAGAAGGGCAGCTAAGGCATTTTCAGAATTCTAACTTCGAAGTGGGGTTCAAAATGGTCTAAGTTTGAGGACATAAAGAGAATAAGTACTCAAATCCCAAGGAGAAGTGCTGGACTTGGACATAGCCAAGAAGAATGGTACTTCCTAATCTTCATCTTCTTCTACTTTGTTACTTCCTAGACATAGAGATGTTAAATGCTTCCGTGCCACTTCGCTAAATGGGCCATTATGCATCTAATTGCCCGAACAAGAAGGAACAATGGTCATTAGAGGAGGTGAAGTTGTATCTGAATCCGATGATGATGGTAAGTGCGATGGGTAGTGATGATATGCCACCATTAGAGGACTATTACGATAATGATGAGAATGTTGAATATGCTGTGCATGGTGAGTGCTCTTGTTGCTAGGCGTGCTTTGAATATGCAAGTTAAGCGAGGATAGCCTAGAGCAAAGAGAGTAACATCTTTTTCACACTAGATGTTTGGTTGGTGGAAAGGTGTGCAGCTTTGATTGTTGATGGTGGAGATTTGCACCAATGTTGCTAGTACCACCTTGAGTGGGAGAAGTTGGGATTGAAGCATGATAAGCATCCTAGTCCATATAGGTTGCAATGGTTGAATAATGGTGGGAAGTGAAAGATTACTAGACAAGTTGTGGATTTGCATTCTCCATGTTGGGAAGTATAGTGATGAAGTAATGTGGTGATGTAGTACCCATGCAAACTTCTAGTCATTTGTTGTTGGGGAGGACCATGGCAATTTTGATAGGCGTGGTGCTACATGATGGTAGTACAAGGGCGTAAATAGTATTCCTTTGAGTATAATTGGCCACAAGATCACTCTTGCACCTGATTATCGCCCAAGGAGGTGTATCTTGATCAAGTGAAGCTTCCAACAAACTTGTATGGGGAATTTGGGAAGTGAGGAAAAAGAAAAGAGAGAAAAAGAGGCCATGAGAGAAGTAAGAATAAAGAACAAGGCCCAATGGTAGGAGAGAAAATAAAGAACGATTCTAAAGAGAGAGGTGAGAGAAAATGCAAAAGAAAGAAAAAGAGTGAAAAGAAAGAGAAGAGTGAAAAAAATGAAGAGAGAGTGAGAGGAAATGTTTTTTTATGGCAAAAAGAGAGAGAGAGATTTGAAAAAGAAGTGCTTTGTTAGGCAAAAGAGCTTTGATTATGATTATCGATTAAGGAGGTTTTACTCTATGAAACTCGAACCTTAACCCAAATTTGCCTAGTTGTTTTCTTTCTTTCATTTGCGGGAGTTTGAAGATGTGTTCCTTAGTGAGGTGCCGCCAGTGGATTACCACCATTGAGAGGGATTGAGCACCCAAATTGATTTTGTGCACTGGAGCTAGTATTCCAAATAGACCAGACCTCATAGAAGTAATCCTTGAGGAGACAAAAGGAGCTTCAAATGCAAGTGGATGATTTGTCACTTTGGCTAACAGGGTATGTGAGGGAAAGCATGAGTCCATGTGCTGTTCCAGCTTTTGTTGGTTCCAAGAAAGATGGCACTTGGAGGATGTGTGTGGATTGCCGATGCAGTCAACAAGATAATCTAGTAAATGCTCTAGCCATCCTATTCCTCAGGTTAGATGACATGCTTGATGAGTTAAATGGTGCATGCATATTCACTAAAATTGATTTGAAAAGTGGGTATCACAGAATTAGAATGAAACTATGGGATGGAATGGAAAGACCTCTCATTTAAAATCAAAATATGGTCTTTATGAGTGGTTGGTTATGCCTTTTGGGTTAACTAATGCACCTAGTACTTTCATGCTTTAGCTTTAATTTTTAACCATGTTTTGAGGGATTTCTTGGGGAAGTTTGTGGTTGTTTATTTTGATGATATCTTAATTTATAGCAAATGTTTGGATGAACACATATTGCATGTAAAGGCTGTTTTAGAAGTTCTTAGGAAGGAGAAGTTGTATGCCAACCTTTAGGAAGTGCAATATTTTGCATTGATAGAGTTGTGCTTTCTTGGTTTTTGTTGTGAGTGCACATGGTATTTGAGGTTGATGAGGAGAGAAGGTGAAGGCTATTCAAGAATGGCCAAGCGCCTAAGAGTGTTTAGAGGTAAGGA
Source organism: Pterocarpus santalinus (assembly GCA_031439595.1). Lineage (NCBI taxonomy): Eukaryota > Viridiplantae > Streptophyta > Magnoliopsida > Fabales > Fabaceae > Pterocarpus > Pterocarpus santalinus. Next base: position 32,840,171 of record CM062530.1, on the reverse strand, counting down.
GTTTTCATGGTTTAAGCTGGATTTTATAGGAGATTTTGTGAAAATTTCTCTACCATTGCTGCTCCTTTTTAAGCTGAAATTGTTAAAAAGGATGTTGTAGGTTTAAATGGGGACGAAGAGACAAGAACTTGCATTTTTAACACTTTGAAAGAAAAAATTATGTTCTCAGCTCCTACTTCTTGTTTTTGCTCTAATTTTTGATAAGATCTTTTGAAGTAGAAATCGTGATAAGCTTACAGGATTGGTATAGGTAAACTGTTTTGATCTGGGATAAACGTCCCATTGCATTCTTCAAATGAGAAGTTAAATGTGGAGCTCAACTCAAGTATTCTACCTAATGGCGACATGAGCTATATGCCTTGGTTCTGAGGCTTTGGAGGTTTGGCAATATTATGTTTGCTGCCCAAAGAGTTCGTGATTCACACTGATCATGAGTCTTTGAAGCACTCTAAAAAGGTCAATGTAAGTTGAACAAAAGACATGCCAAATGGGTAGAATTCATTGAGACCTTTCCATATGTGATTGCTTATAAGCAAGGAAAAGAGAATGTAGTTGCTTTGAGTGCTTTATCTAGGAAATATGTTTTAATCACTACACTTTCTTCTAGAGATTTGTTAGGATTTGAGCACTTGGAAAGATTTGTATGCAACTGACTGCGATTTTTGCTATAATATATATGCTTTGCATGTGAAAAGGGTTTTATTTAACAAGATTCTATAGGCATGAAGGCGTTTTCTACGTTTCGTGGCAATAGAATTTGTGTGCCCTATTTGCTCAACTAGAGAATTGCTTGTTAGGGAATCACATTGTGGTGGG
>CM062530.1:32774543-32838855 GCA_031439595.1 Pterocarpus santalinus | reverse complement strand
TTAAGCCATTAAAGAAGAAATGAAACCAATTCCTTAAAGATTAACACTAGCTTGCAATCATTCCATTTAAGCCATTAAAAGAGAAAGAGAATTCCCAATTCTTTAAGAAAGCCATTAAGAACTGAAAGCAATTTCAATCATTCCATCATTCCATTTAAGCCATTAAAGAAAAGAGAATCCAATTCCTTAAACATTAAGACTAGCTTCCAATCAAAGGAAGAAAGCCATTAAAGAAGAAATGGAAACCAATTCCTTAAGGATTAAAACTAGCTTTCAATCATTCCATTTAAGCCATTAAAGAGGATGAGAATCCAGTTCCTTAAGCATAAGACTAGCTTCCAATCAAAGGAAGAAAGCCATTAAAGAATAAATGGAAACCAATTCCTTAAGGATTAAGACTAGCTTTCAATCATTCCATTTAAGCCATTAAACGAGAAAGAGAATGCAATTCCTTAAGCATGAAGACTAGCTTCCAATCAAAGGAAGAAAGCCATTAAAGAAGAAATGGAAACCAATTCCTAAAGGATTAAGAAAAGCTTTCAATCATTCCATTTAAGCCATTAAAGAGAAAGAGAATCCAATTCCTTAAGCATTAAGACTAGCTTCCAATCAAAGGAAGAAAGCCATTAAAGAAGAAATGAAACCAATTCCTTAAGGATTAAGACTAGCTTTCAATCATTCCATTTAAGCCATTAAAGAGAAAGAGAATCCAATTCCTTAAGCATTAAGACTAGCTTCCAATCAAAGGAAGAAAGCCATTAAAGAAGAAATGAAACCAATTCCTTAAGGATTAAGACTAGCTTTCAATCATTCCATTTAAGCCATTAAAGAAGAAAAGAGAATCCAATTCCTTAAGCATTAAGACTAGCTTTCAATCATTCCATTTAAGCCATTAAAGAAGAAAGAATCCAATTCCTTAAGCATTAAGACTAGCTTCCAATCAAAGGAAGGAAGCCATTAAAGAAGAAATGAAACCCAATTCCTTAAGGATTAAGACTAGCTTTCAATCATTCCGATTAAGCCAAAAGAGAAGAGAATCCAATTCCTTAAGCATTAAGACTAGCTTCAATCAAAGGAAGAAAGCCATTAAAGAAGAAATGGAAACCAATTCCTTAAGGATTAAGACTAGCTTTCAATCATTCCATTTAAGCCATTAAAAGAAAAGAGAATCCAATTCCTTAAGCATTAAGACTAGCTTCCAATCAAAGGAAGAAAGCCATTAAAGAAGAAATGAAACCAATTCCTTAAGGATTAAGACTAGCTTTCAATCATTCCATTTAAGCCATTAAAAGAAGAAAGAGAATCCAATTCCTTAAGCATTAAGACTAGCTTTCAATCATTCCATTTAAGCCATTAAAGAAGAAGAGAATCCAATTCCTTAAGCATTAAGACTAGCTTTCAATCAAAGGAAGAAAGCCATTAAAGAAGAAATGAAACCAATTCCTTAAGGATTAAGACTAGCTTTCAATCATTCCATTTAAGCCATTAAAGAGAAAGAGAATCCAATTCCTTAAGCATTAAGACTAGCTTTCAATCAAAGGAAGAAAGCCATTAAAGAAGAAATGAAACCAATTCCTTAAGGATTAAGACTAGCTTTCAATCATTCCATTTAAGCCATTAAAAAAGAAAAGGAATCCAATTCCTTAACGATTAAGACTAGCTTTCAATCATTCCATTTAAGCCATTAAAGAAGAAAGAGAATCCAATTCCTTAAGCATTAAGACTAGCTTCCAATCAAAGGAAGAAAGCCATTAAAGAAGAAATGGAAACCAATTCCTTAAGGATTAAGACTAGCTTTCAATCATTCCATTTAAGCCATTAAAAGAGAAAGAGAATCCAATTCCCTAAGCATTAAGACTAGCTTCCAATCAAAGGAAGAAAGCCATTAAAGAAGAAATGGAAACCAATTCCTTAAGGATTAAGACTAGCTTTCAATCATTCCATTTAAGCCATTAAAGAAGAAAGAGAATCCAATTCCTTAAGGATTAAGACTAGCTTTCAATCATTCCATTTAAGCCATTAAAGAAGAAATGAAACCAATTCCTTAAGCATTAAGACTAGCTTCCAATCATTCCATTTAAGCCATTAAAGAAGAAAGAAACCAATTCCTTAAGGATTAAGACTAGCTTTCAATCATTCCATTTAAGCCATTAAAAGAAAGAGAATCCAATTCCTTAAGCAGTAAGACTAGCTTTCAATCAAGGGAAGAAAGCCATTAAAGAAGAAATGGAAAGCAATTCCTTACGGATTAAGACTAGCTTTCAATCATTCCATTTAAGCCATTAAAAGAGAAAGAGAATCCAATTCCTTAAGCATTAAGACTAGCTTCCAATCATTCCATTTAAGCCTTTAAAACAGAAAGAGAATCCAATTCCTTAAGCATTAAGACTAGCTTCCAATCAAAGGAAGAAAGCCATTAAAGAAGAAATGGAAACCAATTCCTTAAGGATTAAGACTAGCTTTCAATCATTCCATTTAAGCCATTAAAAGAGAAAGAGAATCAATTCCTTAAGCATTAAGACTAGCTTCCAATCAAAGGAAGAAAGCTATAAAAGGAGAAATAGAACCCAATTCCTTAAGGATTAAGACTAGCTTTCAATCATTCCATTTAAGCTATTAAAAGAGAAAGAGAATCCAATTCCTTAAGCCTTAAGACTAGCTTCCAATCAAAGGAAGAAAGCCATTAAAGAAGAAATGGAAACCAATTCCTTAACGATTAAGACTAGCTTTCAATCATTCCATTTAAGCCATTAAAAAGAAAGAGAATCCAATTCCTTAAGGATTAAGACTAGCTTTCAATCATTCCATTTAAGCCATTAAAAAAGAACTGGAATCCAATTCCTTAAGCATTAAGACTAGCTTCCAATCAAAGGAAGAAAGCCATTAAAGAAGAAATGAAACCAATTCCTTAAGGATTAAGACTAGCTTTCAATCATTCCATTTAAGCCATTAAAAAGAAAGGGAATCCAATTCCTTAAGCATTAAGACTAGCTTCCAATCAAAGGAAGAAAGCCATTAAAGAAGAAATGGAAACCAATTCCTTAAGGATTAAGACTAGCTTTCAATCATTCCATTTAAGCCATTAAAGGAGAAAGAGAATCCAATTCCTTAAGCATTAAGACTAGCTTCCAATCAAAGGAAGAAAGCCGTTAAAGAAGAAATGAAAACCAATTCCTTAAGGATTAAGACTAGCTTTCAATCATTCAATTTAAGCCATTAAAAGAGAAAGAGAATCCAATTCCTTAAGGATTAAGACTAGCTTTCAATCATTCCATTTAAGCCATTAAAAGAGAAAGAGAATCCAATTCCTTAAGCATTAAGACTAGCTTCCAATCAACGAAGAAAGCCATTAAAGAAGAAATGGAAACCAAATGCTTAAGGATTAAGACTCGCTTTCAATTATTCCATTTAAGCCATTAAAAGAGAAAGGGAATCCAATTCCTTAAGCATTAAGACTAGCTTCCAATCAAAGGAAGAAAGCCATTAAAGAAGAAATGGAAACCAATTCCTTAAGGATTAAGACTAGCTTTCAATCATTCCATTTAAGCCATTAAAAGAGAAAGAGAATCCAATTCCTTAAGCACTAAGACTAGCTTCCAATGAAAGGAAGAAAGCCATTAAGAAGAAATGGAAACCAATTCCTTAAGGATTAAGACTAGTTTTCAATCATTGCATTTAAGCCATTGAAAGAGAAAGAGAATCCAATTCCTCAAGCGTTAAGACTAGCTTCCAATCATTCCATTTAAGCCATTAAGAAGAAAGAGAATCCAATTCCTTAAGCATTAAGACTAGCTTCCAATCAGGAAGAAAGCCATTAAAGAAGAAATGGAAACCAATTCCTTAAGGATTAAGACTAGCTTTCAATCATTCCATTTAAGCCATTAAAAAGAAAGAGAATCAATTCCTTAAGCATTAAGACTAGCTTCCAATCAAAGGAAGAAAGCCATTAAAGAAGAAATGAAACCAATTCCTTAAGGATTAAGACTAGCTTTCAATCATTCCATTTAAGCCATTAAAGAGAAAGAGAATCCAATTCCTTAAGGATTAAGACTAGCTTTCAATCATTCCATTTAAGCCCCAGAAGAAAGAGAATCCAATTCCTTAAGCATTAAGACTAGCTTCCAATCAAAGGAAGAAAGCCATTAAAGAAGAAATGGAAACCAATTCCTTAAGGATTAAGACTAGCTTTCAATCATTCCATTTAAGCCATTAAAGAGAAAAGAAACCAATTCCTTAAGGATTAAGACTAGCTTTCCAATCAAAGGAAGAAAGCCTTTAAAGAAGAAATGGAAACCAATTCCTTAAGCATTAAGACTAGCTTTCAATCATTCAATTTAAGCCATTAAAAAGAAATGAAACCAATTCCTTAAGGATTAAGACTAGCTTTCAATCATTCCATTTAAGCCATTAAAGAAAAGAGAATCCAATTCCTTAAGCATTAAGACTAGCTTCCAATCAAAGGAAGAAAGCCATTAAAGAAGAAATGGAAACCAATTCCTTAAGGATTAAGACTAGCTTTCAATCATTCCATTTAAGCCATTAAAAGAATCCAATTCTTTAAGCATTAAGACTAGCTTCCAATCAAAGGAAGAAAGCCATTAAAAAAGAAATGGAAACCAAAGGCTTAAGGATTAAGACTAGCTTTCAATCATTCCATTTAAGCCATTAAAAGAGAAAGGGAATTCAATTCCTTAAGCATTAAGACTAGCTTCCAATCAAAGGAAGAAAGGCATTAAAGAAGAAATGGAAACCAATTCCTTAAGGATTAAGACTAGCTTTCAATCATTCCATTTAAGCCATTAAAAAGAAATGGAATCCAATTTCTTAAGGATTAAGACTAGCTTTCAATCATTCCATTTAAGCCATTAAAAGAATCCAATTCTTTAAGCATTAAGACTAGCTTCCAATGAAAGGAAGAAAGCCATTAAAGAAGAAATGGGAACCAATTCCTTAAGGATTAAGGCTAGCTTTGAATCATTCCATTTAAGCCATTAAAAGAAATAGAATCCAATTCCTTAAGCATTAAGACTAGCTTCCAATCAAAGGAAGAAAGCCATTAAAGAAGAAATGGAAACCAATTCCTTAAGGATTAAGACTAGCTTTCAATCATTCCATTTAAGCCATTAAAAGAGAAAGAGAATCCAATTCCTTAAGCATTAAGACTAGCTTCCAATCAAAGGAAGAAAGCCATTAAAGAAGAAATGGAAACCAATTCCTTAAGGATTAAGACTAGCTTTCAATCATTCCATTTAAGCCATTAAAAGAGAAAGAGAATCCAATTCCTTAAGCATTAAGACTAGCTTCCAATCAAAGGAAGAAAGCCATTAAAGAAGAAATGAAAACCAATTCCTTAAGGATTAAGACTAGCTTTCAATCATTCCATTTAAGCCATTAAAAGAGAAAGAGAATTCAATTCCTTAAGCATTAAGACTAGCTTCCAATCAAAGGAAGAAAGCCATTAAAGAAGAAATGGAAACCAATTCCTTAAGGATTAAGACTAGCTTTCAATCATTCCATTTAAGCCATGAAAAGAGAAAGAGAATCAATTCCTTATGGATTAAGACTAGCTTTCAATCATTCCACTGAAGCTAATAAAAAAGAAATAGAATCCAATTCCTTAAGCATTAAGACTAGCTTCCAATCAAAGGAAGAAAGCCATTATAGAAGAAATGAAACCAATTCCTTAAGGATTAAGACTAGCTTTCAATCATTCCATTTATGCCATTAAAAGAGAAAGAGAATCCAATTCCTTAAGCATTAAGACTAGCTTCCAATCAAAGGAAGAAAGCCATTAAAGAAGAAATGGAAACCAATTCCTTAAGGATTAAGACTAGCTTTCAATCATTCCATTTAAGCCATTAAAAGAGAAAGAGAATCCAATTCCTTAAGCATTAAGACTAGCTTCCAATCAAAGGAAGAAAGCCATTAAAGAAGAAATGAAATCCAATTCCTTAAGGATTAAGACTAGCTTTCAATCATTCCATTTAAGCCATTAAAAGAGAAAGAGAATCCAATTCCTTAAGCATTAAGACTAGCTTCCAATCAAAGGAAGAAAGCCATTAAAGAAGAAATGGAAACCAATTCCTTAAGGATTAAGACTAGCTTTCAATCATTCCATTTAAGCCATTAAAGAGAAAGAGAATCCAATTCCTTAAGCATTAAGACTAGCTTCCAATCAAAGGAAGAAAGCCATTAAAGAAGAAATGGAAACCAATTCCTTAAGGATTAAGACTAGCTTTCAATCATTCCATTTAAGCCATTAAAAGATGAAGAGAATCCAATTCGTTAAGCAAGACTAGCTTCCAATCAAAGGTAGAAAGCCATTAAACAAGAAATCGAAACCAATTCCTTAAGGATTAAGACTGGCTTTCAATCATTCCATTTAAGCCATTAAAAGAGAAAGAGAATCCAATTCCTTAAGCATTAAGACTAGCTTCCAATCAAGGGAAGAAAGCCATTAAAGAAGAAATCGTAACCAATTCCTTAAGGATTAAGACTAGCTTTCAATCATTCCATTTAAGCCATTAAAAGAGAAAGAGAATCCAATTCCTTAAGCATTAAGACTAGCTTTCAATCATTCCATTTAAGCCATTAAAAGAGAAAGAATACAATTCCTTAAGCATTAAGACTAGCTTTCAATCAAAGGAAGAAAGCCATTAAAGAAGAAATGGAAACCAATTCCTTAAGGATTAAGACTAGCTTTCAATCATTCCATTTAAGCCATTAAAAGAGAAAGAGAATCCAATTCCTTAAGCATTAAGACTAGCTTCCAATCAAAGGAAGAAAGCCATTAAAGAAGAAATGGAAACCAATTCCTTAAGGATTAAGACTAGCTTTCAATCATTCCATTTAAGCCATTAAAAGAGAAAGAGAATCCAATTCCTTAAGCATTAAGACTAGCTTCCAATCAAAGGAAGAAAGCCATTAATGAAGAAATGGAAACCAATTCCTTAAGGATTAAGACTAGCTTTCAATCATTCCATTTAAGCCATTAAAAGAGAAAGAGAATCCAATTCCTTACGCATTAAGACTAGCTTCCAATCAAAGGAAGAAAGCCATTAAAGAAGAAATGGAAACCAATTCCTTAAGGATTAAGACTAGCTTTCAATCATTCCATTTATGCCACTAAAGAGAAAGAGAATCCAATTCCTTAAGCATTAAGACTAGCTTCCAATCAAAGGAAGAAAGCCAGTAAAGAAGAAATGGAAACCAATTCCCTAAGGATTAAGACTAGCTTTCAATCATTCCATTTAAGCCATTAAAAGAGAAAGAGAATCCAATTCCTTAAGCATTAAGACTAGCTTCCAATCAAAGGAAGAAAGCCATTAAAGAAGAAATGGAAACCAATTCCTTAAGGATTAAGACTAGCTTTCAATCATTCCATTTAAGCCATTAAAAGAAAGAGAATCCAATTCCTTAAGCATTAAGACTAGCTTTCAATCATTCCATTTAAGCCATTAAGAAAGAAAGAGAATCCAATTCTTAAGCATGTAGACTAGCTTCCAATCAAAGGAAGAAAGCCATTAAAGAAGAAATGGAAACCAATTCCTTAAGGATTAAGACTAGCTTTCAATCATTCCATTTAAGCCATTAAAAGAGAAAGAGAATCCAATTCCTTAAGCATTAAGACTAGCTTCCAATCAAAGGAAGAAAGCCATTAAAGAAGAAATGGAAACCAATTCCTTAAGGATTAAGACTAGCTTTCAATCATTCCATTTAAGCCATTAAAAGAGAAAGGGAATCCAATTCCTTAAGGATTAAGACTAGCTTTGAATCATTCCATTTCAGCGATTAAAAGAGAAAGGGAATCCAATTCCTTAAGCATTAAGACTAGCTTCCAATCAAAGGAAGAAAGCCATTAAAGAAGAAATGGAAACCAATTCCTTAAGGATTAAGACTAGCTTTCAATCATTCCATTTAAGCCATTAAAAGAGAAAGAGAATCCAATTCCTTAAGCATTAAGACTAGCTTCCAATCAAAGGAAGAAAGCCATTAAAGAAGAAATGGAAACCAATTCCTTAAGGATTAAGACTAGCTTCCAATCATTCCATTTAACCCATTAAAAGAGAAAGAGAATCCAATTCCTTAAGGATTAAGACTAGCTTTCAATCATTCCATTTAAGCCGTAAAAAGAGAAAGAGAATCCAATTCCTTAAGCATTAAGACTAGCTTCCAATCAAAGGAAGAAAGCCATTAAAGAAGAAATGGAAACCAATTCCTTAAGGATTAAGACTAGCTTTCAATCATTCCATTTAAGCCATTAAAAGAGAAAGAGAATACAATTCCTTAAGCATTAAGACTAGCTTCCAATCAAAGGAAGAAAGCCATTATAGAAGAAATGAAACCAATTCCTTGAGGATTCAGACTAGCTTTCAATCATTCCATTTAAGCCATGAAAAGAGAAAGAGAATCCAATTCCTCAAGCATTACGACTAGCTTTCAATCATTCCACTTAAGCTAATAAAAAAGAAATAGAATCCAATTCCTTAAGCATTAAGACTAGCTTCCAATCAATTCCAAGAAAGCCATTAGAAGAAATGGAAACCAATTCCTTAAGGATTAAGGCTGGCTTTCAATTATTCCATTTAAGCCATTAAAAGATGAAGAGAATCCAATTCCTTAAGCATTAAGACTAGCTTTCAATCATTCCATTTCAGCCATTAAAAGAGAAAGGGAATCCAGTTCCTTACGCATTAAGACTAGCTTCCAATCATTCCAAAAGCCATTAAAGAAGAAATGAATCCAATTCCTTAAGGATTAAGACTGGCTTTCAATCATTCCATTTAAGCCCCTAAAAGAGGAAGAGAATCCAATTCCTTAAGCATTAAGACTAGCTTCCAATCAAAGGTAGAAAGCCATTAATGAAGAAATGGAAACCAATTCCTTAGGGATTAAGACTAGCTTTCAATCATTCCATTTAAGCCATTAAAAGAGAAAGAGAATACAATTCCTTAAGCAGTAAGACTAGCTTCCAATCAAAGGAAGAAAGCCATTAAAGAAGAAATGGAAACCAATTCCTTAACGATTAAGACTAGCTTTCAATCATTCCATTTAAGCCATTAAAAGAGAAAGAGAATCAAATTCCTTAAGGATTAAGACTAGCTTTCAATCATTCCATTAAAGCCATTAAAAGTCAAAGAGAATCCAATTCCTTCAGCACTAAGACTAGCTTTCAATCAAAAGAAGAAAGGCTTAAAAGAAGAAATGGATCCCAATTCCTTAAGGATTACCACTAGCTTTCAATCATTCCATTTAAGCCATTAAAAGAGAAAGAGAATCCAATTCCTTAAGCATTAAGACTAGCTTTCAATCAAAGGAAGAAAGCCATTAAAGAAGAAATGAAAACCAATTCCTTAAGGATTTAGACTAGCTTTCAATCATTCCATTTAACCCATTAAAGAAAAAGAAACCAATTCCTTAAGGATTAAGACTAGCTTTCAATCATTCCATTTAAGCCATTAAGAGAAAGAGAAACCAATTCCTTAAGCATTAAGACTAGCTTCCAATCAAAGGAAGAAAGCCATTAAAGAAGAAATGGAAACCAATTCCTTAAGGATTAAGACTAGCTTTCAATCATTCCATTTAAGCCATTAAAAGAGAAAGAGAATCCAATTCCTTAAGCATTAAGACTAGCTTCCAATCAAAGGAAGAAAGCCATTAAAGAAGAAATGGAAACCAATTCCTTAAGGATTAAGACTAGCTTTCAATCATTCCATTTAAGACATTAAAAGAGAAAGAGAATACAATTCCTTAAGCATTAAGACTAGCTTCCAATCAAAGGAAGAAAGCCATTAAAGAAGAAATGGAAACCAATTCCTTAAGGATTAAGACTAGCTTTCAATCATTCCATTTAAGCCATTAAAGAGAAAGAGAATCCAATTCCTTAAGCATTAAGACTAGCTTCCAATCATTCCAAAGCCATTAAAGAAGAAATGGAAACCAATTCCTTAAGATTAAGACTAGCTTCAATCAATCCATTTAAGCCATTAAATATTAAAGAAGAATGAAACAATTCTTAAGCATTAAGACTAGCTTTCAATCATTCCATTTAAGCCATTAAAAGAGAAATGAGAAACCAATTCCTTAAGGATTAAGACTAGCTTTCAATCATTCCATTTAAGCCATTAAGAAGAAAGAGAATCCAATTCCTTAAGCATTAAGACTAGCTTTCCAATCAAAGGAAGAAAGCCATTAAAGAAGAAATGGAAACCAATTCTTAAGGATTAAGACTAGCTTTCAATCATTCCATTTAAGCCATTAAAGAAGAAAAAGAATACAATTCCTTAAGCATTAAGACCAGCTTCCAATCAAAGGAAGAAAACCATTAAAGAAGAAATGGAAACCAATTCCTTAAGGATTAAGACTAGCTTTCAATCATTCTATTTAAGCCATTAAAAAAGAAAAGAGAATCCAATTCCTAAGCATTAAGACTAGCTTCAATCATTCCATTTAAGCCATTAAAGAAAGAGAATCCAATTCCTTAGCTTTAAGACTAGCTTCCAATCAAAGGAAGAAAGCCATTAAAGAAGAAATGGAAACCAATTCCTTAAGAATTAAGACTAGCTTTCAATCATTCCGTTTGAACCATTAAAAGAGAAACAGAATCCAATTCCTTAAGCATTAAGACTAGCTTTCAATCAAAGGAAGAAGCCATTAAAGAAGAAATGGAACCAATTCCTTAAGGATTAAGACTATCTTCCAATCATTCCATTTAAGCCATTAAAAGAGAAATGGGAACTAATTCCTTAAGGATTAAGACTAGCTTTCAATCATTCCATTTAAGCCATTAAGAAGAAAGAATCCAATTCCTTAAGCATTAAGACTACCTTCCAATCAAAGGAAGAAAGCCATTAAAGAAGAAATGGAAACCAATTCCTTAACGATTACGACTAGCTTTCAATCATTCCATCAAAGCCATTAAAGAGAAAGAGAATCCAATTCTTAAGCATTAAGACTAGCTTCAATCAAAGGAAGGAAGCCATTAAAGAAGAAATGGAAACCAATTCCTTAAGGATTAAGACTAGCTTTCAATCATTCCATTTCGGCCATTAAAAGAGAAAGAGAATCCAATTCCTTAAGCATTAAGACTAGCTTCCAATCATTCCATTAAGCCATTAAGAAGAAACAGAATCCAATCCCTTCACCGTTAAGACTTGCTTCCAGTCAAAGGGAGAAAGCCATTAAAGAAGAAATGAGGAGCATTTCCTTAAGGATTAAGACTAGCTTTCAATCATTCCATTTAAGCCATTAAAAGAGAAAGAGAATCCAATTCCTTAAGCATTAAGACTAGCTTCCAATCAAAGGAAGAAAGCCATTAAAGAAGAAATGGAAACCAATTCCTAAGGATTAAGACTAGCTTCAATCATTCCATTTAAGCCATTAAAAGAAGAAAGAATCCAATTCTTAAGGATTAAGACTAGCTTTCAATCATTCCATTTAAGCCATTAAGAAGAGAGAATCCAATTCCTTAAGCATTAAGACTAGCTTCCAATCAAAGGAAGAAAGCCATTAAAGAAGAAATGAAACCAATTCCTAAGGATTAAGACTAGCTTTCAATCATTCCATTTAAGCCATTAAGAGAAAGAGAATCCAATTCCTTAAGCATTAAGACTAGCTTCCAATCAAAGGAAGAAAGCCATTAAAGAAGAAATGGAAACCAATCGCTTAAGGATTAAGACCAGCTTTCAATCATTCCATTTAAGCCATTAAAAGAGAAAGAAATCCAATTCCTAAGGATTAAGACTAGCTTTCAATCATTCCATTTAAGCCATTAAAAGAAAGAGAATCCAATTCCTTAAGCATTAAGACTAGCTTCCAATCAAAGGAAGAAAGCCATTAAAGAAGAAATGGAAACCAATTCCTTAAGGATTAAGACTAGCTTTCAATCATTCCATTTAAGCCATTAAATGAGAAAGAGAATCCAATTCCTTAAGCATTAAGACTAGCTTCCAATCAAAGGAAGAAAGCCATTAAAGAAGAAATGGAAACCAATTCCTTAAGGATTAAGACTAGCTTTCAATCATTCCATTTCAGCGATTAAAAGAGAAAGAGAATCCAATTCTTAAGCATTAAGACTAGCTTCCAATCAAAGGAAGAAAGCCATTAAAGAAGAAATGGAAACCAATTCCTTAAGGATTAAGACTAGCTTTCAATCATTCCATTTAAGCCATTAAAAGAGAAAGAGAATACAATTCCTTAAGGATTAAGACTAGCTTTCAATCATTCCATTTAAGCCATTAAAAAAGAAAGAGAATCCAATTCTTAAGCATTAAGACTAGCTTCCAATCAAAGGAAGAAAGCCATTAAAGAAGAAATGGAAACCAATTCCTTAAGGATTAAGACTAGCTTTGAATCATTCCATTTAAGCCATTAAAAGAGAAAGAGAATCCAATTCCTTAAGCATTAAGACTAGCTTCCAATCAAAGGAAGAAAGCCATTAAAGAAGAAATGGAAACCAAATGCCTAAGGATTAAGACTAGCTTTCAATCATTCCATTTAAGCCATTACAAGAGAAAGGGAATCCAATTCTTAAGCATTAAGACTAGCTTCCAATCAAAGGAAGAAAGCCACTAAAGAAGAAATGGGAACCAATTCCTTAAGGATGAAGACTAGCTTTCAATCATTCCATTTAAGCCATTAAAAGAGAAAGAGAATCCAATTCCTTAAGCATTAAGACTAGCTTCCAATCAAAGGAAGAAAGCCATTAAAGAAGAAATGGAAACCAATTCCTTAAGGATTAAGACTAGCTTTCAATCATTCCATTTAAGCCATTAAAAGAGAAAGAGAATCCAATTCCTTAAGCATTAAGACTAGCTTCCAATCAAAGGAAGAAAGCCATTAAAGAAGAAATGGAAACCAATTCCTTAAGGATTAAGACTAGCTTTCAATCATTCCATTTAAGCCATTAAAGAGAAAGAGAATCAATTCCTTAAGGATTAAGACTAGCTTTCAATCATTCCATTTAAGCCATTAAAAAGAAAGAGAATCCAATTCCTTAAGCATTAAGACTAGCTTCCAATCAAAGGAAGAAAGCCATTAAAGAAGAAATGGAAACCAATTTCTTAAGGATTAAGACTAGCTTTCAATCATTCCATTTAAGCCATTAAAAGAGAAAGAGAATCCAATTCCTTAAGCATTAAGACTAGCTTCCAATCAAAGGAAGAAAGCCATTAAAGAAGAAATGGAAACCAATTCCTTAAGGATTAAGACTAGCTTTCAATCATTCCATTTAAGCCATTAAAAGAGAAGAGAATCCAATTCCTTAAGCATTAAGACTAGCTTCCAATCAAAGGAAGAAAGCCATTAAAGAAGAAATGGAAACCAATTCCTTAAGGATTAAGACTAGCTTTCAATCATTCCATTTAAGCCATTAAAAGAGAAAGAGAATCCAATTCCTTAAGCACTAAGACTAGCTTCCAATGAAAGGAAGAAAGCCATTAAAGAAGAAATGGAAACCAATTCCTTAAGGATTAAGACTAGTTTTCAATCATTGCATTTAAGCCATTGAAAGAGAAAGAGAATCCAATTCCTCAAGCGTTAAGACTAGCTTCCAATCAAAGGAAGAAAGCCATTAAAGAAGAAATGGAAACCAATTCCTTAAGGATTAAGACTAGCTTTCAATCATTCCATTTAAGCCATTGAAAGAGAAAGAGAATCCAATTCCTTAAGCATTAAGACTAGCTTCGAATCAAAGGAAGAAAGCCATTAAAGAAGAAATGGAAACCAATTCCTTAAGGATTAAGACTAGCTTTCAATCATTCCATTTAAGCCATTAAAAGAGAAAGAGAATCCAATTCCTTAGGCAATAAGACTAGCTTTCAATCAAAGGAAGAAAGCCATTAAGAAGAAATGGAAACCAATTTTAAGGATTAAGACTAGCTTTCAATCATTCCATTTAAGCCATTAAAGAAAAGAGAACCAATTCCTTAAGGATTAAGACTAGCTTTCAATCATTCCATTTAAGCCATTAAAGAGAAAGAGAATCCAATTCCTTAAGGATTAAGACTAGCTTCCAATCAAAGAAGAAAGCATTAAAGAAGAAATGAAACCAATTCCTTAAGATTAAGACTAGCTTTCAATCATTCCATTTAAGCCATTAAAAGAAAGAGAATCAATTCCTTAAGGATTAAGACTAGCTTTCAATCATTCCATTTAAGCCATTAAAAAGAAAGAATCCAATTCCTAAGCATTAAGACTAGCTTCCAATCAAAGGAAAAAGCCATTAAAGAAGAAATGGAAACCAATTCCTTAAGGATTAAGACTAGCTTTCAATCATTCCATTTAAGCCATTAAAAGAGAAAGAGAATCCAATTCCTTAAGCATTAAGACTAGCTTCCAATCAAAGGAAGAAAGCCATTAAAGAAGAAATGGAAACCAATTCCTTAAGGATTAAGACTAGCTTTCAATCATTCCATTTAAGCCATTAAAAGAGAAAGAGAATCCAATTCCTTAAGCATTAAGACTAGCTTCCAATCAAAGGAAGAAAGCCATTAAAGAAGAAATGGAAACCAATTCCTTAAGGATTAAGACTAGCTTTCAATCATTCCATTTAAGCCATTAAAAGAGAAAGAGAATCCAATTCCTTAAGCATTAAGACTAGCTTCCAATCAAAGGAAGAAAGCCATTAAAGAAGAAATGGAAACCAATTCCTTAAGGATTAAGACTAGTTTCAATCATTCCATTTAAGCCATTAAAATAGAAAGAGAATCTAATTCGTTATGGATTAAGTCTAGCTTTCAAACATTCCATTTAAGGCATTAAAAGAGAAAATGAATGCAATTCCTTAAGCATTAAGACTAGCTTCCAATCCAAGGAAGAAAGCCATTAAAGAAGAAATGGAAACCAATTCCTTAAGGATTAAGACTAGCTTTCAATCATTCCATTTAAGCCATTAAAAGAGAAAGAGAATCCAATTTCTTAAGCATTAAGACTAGCTTCCAATCAAAGGAAGAAAGCCATTAAAGAAGAAATGGAAACCAATTCCTTAAGGATTAAGACTAGCTTTCAATCATTCCATTTAAGCCATTAAAAGAGAAAGGGAATCCAATTCCTTAACGATTAAGACTAGCTTTCAATCATTCCATTTAAGCCATTAAAAGAGAAAGAGAATGCAATTCCTTAAGCATTAAGACTAGCTTCCAATCAAAGGAAGAAAGCCATTAAAGAAGAAATGGAAACCAAATTCTTAAGGATTAAGACTAGCTTTCAATCATTCCATTTAAGCTGTTAAAAGAGAAAGAGAATCCAATTCCTTAAGCATTAAGACTAGCTTCCAATCAAAGGAAGAAAGCCATTAAAGAAGAAATGGAAACCAATTCCTTAAGGATTAAGACTAGCTTTCAATCATTCCATTTAAGCCATTAAAAGAGAAAGAGAATCCAATTCCTTAAGGATTAAGACTAGCTTTCAATCATTCCATTTAAGCCATTAAGAAGAAAGAGAATCCAATTCCTTAAGCATTAAGACTAGCTTCCATTCAAAGGAAGAAAGCCATTAAAGAAGAAATGGAAACCAATTCCTTAAGGATTAAGACTAGCTTTCAATCATTCCATTTAAGCCATTAAAAGAGAAAGAGAATCCAATTCCTTAAGCATTAAGAGTAGCTTGCAAGTGGACAAAGAAAGCCATTAAAGAAGAAATGAAACCAATTCCTTAACGATAAAGACTAGCATCGAATCATTACATTTAAGCCAATAAAAGAGAAAGAGAATCCAATTCCTTAAGGATTAAGACTAGCTTTCAATCATTCCATTTAAGCCATTAAGAAGAAAGAGAATCCAATTCCTTAAGCATTAAGACTAGCTTCCAATCAAAGGAAGAAAGCCATTAAAGAAGAAATGGAAACCAATTCCTTAAGGATTAAGACTAGCTTTCAATCATTCCATTTAAGCCATTAAAAGAGAACGAGAATCCAATTCCTTAAGCATTAAGACTAGCTTCCAATCAAAGGAAGAAAGCCATTAAAGAAGAAATGGAAACCAATTCCTTAAGGATTAAGACTAGCTTTCAATCATTCCATTTAAGCCATTAAAAGAGAAAGAGAATCCAATTCCTTAAGCATTAAGACTAGCTTCCAATCAAAGGAAGAAAGCCATTAAAGAAGAAATGGAAACCAATTCCTTAAGGATTAAGACTAGCTTTCAATCATTCCATTTAAGCCATTAAAGAGAAAGAGAATCCAATTCCTTAAGGATTAAGACTAGCTTTCAATCATTCCATTTAAGCCAATTAAAAAGAAAGAATCCAATTGCTTAAGCACTAAGACTAGCTTCCAATCAAAGGAAGAAAGCCATTAAAGAAGAAATGGAAACCAATTCCTTAAGGATTAAGACTAGCTTTCAATCATTCCATTTGAGCCATTAAAAGAGAAAGAGAATCCAATTCCTTAAGCATTAAGACTAGCTTCCAATCAAAGGAAGAAAGCCATTAAAGAAGAAATGGAAACCAATTCCTTAAGGATTAAGACTAGCTTTCAATCATTCCATTTCAGCCATTAAAAGAGAAGGAGAATCCAATTCCTTAAGCATTAAGGCTAGCTTCCAATCAAAGGAAGAAAGCCATTAAAGAAGAAATGGAAACCAATTCTTAAGGATTAAGACTAGCTTTCAATCATTCCATTTAAGCCATTAAAAGAGAAAGAGAATCCAATTCCTACAGCATTAAGACTAGCTTCCAATCAAAGGAAGAAAGCCATTAAAGAAGAAATGGAAACCAATTCATTAAGGATTCAGACTAGCTTTCAATCATTCCATTTAAGCCATTAAAAGAGAAAGAGAATCCAATTCCTTAAGCATTAAGACTAGCTTCCAATCAAAGGAAGAAAGCCATTAAAGAAGAAATGGAAACCAATTCCTTAAGGATTAAGACTAGCTTTCAATCATTCCATTTAAGCCATTAAAAAGAGAAAGAATCAATTCCTTAAGGATTAAGACTAGCTTCAATCATTCCATTTAGCCATAAAAAAGCAAGAGAATCCAATTCCTCAAGCATTAAGACTAGCTTCCAATCAAACGAAGAAAGCCATTAAAGAAGAAATGGAAACCAATTCCTTAAGGATTAAGACTAGCTTTCAGTCATTCCATTTACGCCATTATAAGAGAAAGAGAATCCAATTCCTTAAGCATTAAGACTAGCTTCCAATCAAAGGAAGAAAGCCATTAAAGAAGAAATGGAAACCAATTCCTTAAGGATTAAGACTAGCTTTCAATCATTCCATTTAAGCCATTAAAAGAGAATGAGAATCCAATTCTTAAGCATTAAGACTAGCTTCCAATCAAAGGAAGAAAGCCATTAAAGAAGAAATGGAAACCAATTCCTTAAGGATTAAGACTAGCTTTCAATCATTCCATTTAAGCCATTAAAAGAGAAAGAGAATCCAATTTCTTAAGCATTAAGACTAGCTTCCAATCAAAGAAGGAAGCCATTAAAGAAGAAATGGAAACCAATTCCTTAAGGATTAAGACTAGCTTTCAATCATTCCATTTAAGCCATTAAAAGAGAAAGAGAATCCAATTCTTAAGCATTAAGACTAGCTTCCAATCAAAGGAAGAAAGACATTAAAGAAGAAATGAACCCAATTCCTTAAGGATTAAGACTAGCTTTCAATCATTCCATTTAAGCCATTAAAAGAGAAAGAGAATCCAATTCCTTAAGCATTAACACTAGCTTCAATCAAAGGAAGAAAGCCATTAAAGAAGAAATGGAAACCAATTCTTTAAGGATTAAGACTAGCGTTCAATCATTCCATTTAAGCCATTAAAAGAGAAAGAGAATACAATTCCTTAAGCATTAAGACTAGCGTTCAATCATTCTACATAAGCCATTAAAAGAGTAGAAATGGAAACCAATTCCTTAAGGATTAAGACTAGCTTTCAATCATTCCATTTAAGCCATTAAAAGAGAAGAAAGAGAAACCAATTCCTTAAGGATTAAGACTAGCTTTCAATCATTCCATTTAAGCCATTAAAAGAGAAACGGAATCCAATTCCTAAGCATTAAGACTAGCTTCCAATCAAAGGAAGAAAGCCATTAAAGAAGAAATGGAAACCAATTCCTTAAGGATTAAGACTAGCTTTCAATCATTCCATTTAAGCCACTGAAAGAGAAAGAGAATACAATTCCTTAAGCTTTAAGACTAGCTTTCAATCATTCCATTTAAGCCATTAAAAAAGAAAGAGAATACAATTCCTTAAGCATTAAGACTAGCTTCCAATCAAAGGAAGAAAGCCATTAAAGAAGAAATGGAAACCAATTCTTAAGGATTAAGACTAGCTTTCAATCATTCCATTTAAGCCATTAAAAGAGAAAGAGAATCCAATTCCTTAAGCATTAAGACTAGCTTCCAATCAAAGGAAGAAAGCCATTAAAGAAGAAATGGAAACCAATTCCTTAAGGATTAAGACTAGCTTTCAATCATTCCATTTAAGCCATTAAAGAGAAAGAGAATCCAATTCCTTAAGCATTAAGACTAGCTTCCAATCAAAGGAAGAAAGCCATTAAAGAAGAAATGGAAACCAATTCCTTAAGGATTAAGACTAGCTTTCAATCATTCCATTTAAGCCATTAAAAGAGAAAGAGAATCCAATTCCTTAAGCATTAAGACTAGCTTCCAATCAAAGGAAGAAAGCCATTAAAGAAGAAATGGAAACCAATTCTTAAGGATTAAGACTAGCTTTCAATCATTCCATTTAAGCCATTAAAAGAGAAAGAGAATACAATTCCTTAAGCATTAAGACTAGCTTCCAATCAAAGGAAGAAAGCCATTAAAGAAGAAATGGAAACCAATTCCTTAAGGATTAAGACTAGCTTTCAATCATTCCATTTAAGCCATTAAAAGAGAAAGAGAATCCAATTCCTTAAGCATTAAGACTAGCTTCCAATCAAAGGAAGAAAGCCATTAAAGAAGAAATGGAAACCAATTACTTAAGGATTAAGACTAGCTTTCAATCATTCCATTTAAGCCATTAAAAGAGAAAGAGAATCCAATTCCTTAAGGATTAAGACTGGCTTTCAATCATTCCAATTAAGCCATTAAAAGAGAAAGTGAATCCAATTTAAGCATTAAGACTAGCTTCCAATCAAAGGAAGAAAGCCATTAAAGAAGAAATGGAAACCAATTCCTTAAGGATTAAGACTAGCTTTCAATCATTCATTTAAGCCATGAAAAGAGAAAGCGAATCCAATTCCTTAAGCATTAAGACTAGCTTCCAATCAAAGGAAGAAAGCCATTAAAGAAGAAATGGAAACCAATTTCTTAAGGATTAAGACTAGCTTTCAATCATTCCATTTCAGCCATTAAAAGAGAAACGGAATCCAATTCCTTAAGGATTAAGACTAGCTTTCAATCATTCCATTTAAGCTATTAAAAGAGAAAGAGAATCCAATTCCTTAAGCATTAAGACTAGCATTCAATCAAAGGAAGAAAGCCATTAAAGAAGAAATGGAAACCAAGTGCCTAAGGATTAAGACTAGCTTTCAATCATTCCATTTCAGCCATTAAAAAAGAAAGGGAATCCATTCCTTAAGCATTAAGACTAGCTTCCAATCAAAGGAAGAAAGCCATTAAAGAAGAAATGGAAACCAATTCCTTAAGGATTAAGACTAGCTTTCAATCATTCCATTTAAGCCATTAAAAGAGAAAGAGAATCCAATTCCTTAAGCATTAAGACTAGCTTCCAATCAAAGGAAGAAAGCCATTAAAGAAGAAATGGAAACCAATTCCTTAAGGATTAAGACTAGCTTTCAATCATTCCATTTAAGCCATTAAAAGAGAAAGAGAATCCATTCCTTAAGGATTAAGACTAGCTTTCAATCATTCCAATTAAGCCATTAAGAGAAAGGGAATCCAATTTCTTAAGCATTAAGACTAGCTTCCAATCAAAGGAAGAAAGCCATTAAAGAAGAAATGGAAACCAATTCCTTAAGGATTAAGACTAGCTTTCAATCATTCCATTTAAGTCATTAAAAGAGAAAGAGAATCCAATTCCTTAAGCATTAGGACTAGCTTCCAATGCAAGGAAGAAAGCCATTAAAGAAGAAATGGAAACCAATTCCTTAAGGATTAAGACTAGCTTTCAATCATTCCATTTAAGCCATTAAAAGAGAAAGGGAATCCAATTCCTTAAGGATTAAGACTAGCTTTCAATCATTCCATTTAAGCCATTAAAAGAATCCAATTCTTTAAGCATTAAGACTAGCTTCAATCAAGGAAGAAAGCCATTAAAGAAGAAATGAAACCAATTCCTTAAGGATTAAGACTAGCTTTCAATCATTCCATTTAAGCCATTAAAAGAGAAAGAAACCAATTCCTTAAGCATTAAGACTAGCTTTCAATCAAAGGAAGAAAGCCATTAAAGAAGAAATGAGAAACCAATTCCTTAAGGATTAAGACTAGCTTTCAATCATTCCATTTAAGCCATTAAGAAGAGAATGAAACCAATTCCTTAAGGATTAAGACTAGCTTTCAATCATTCCATTTAAGCCATTAAAAGAATCCAATTCTTTAAGCATTAAGACTAGCTTCCAATCAAAGGAAGAAAGCCATTAAAAAAGAAATGGAAACCAATTCCTTAAGGATTAAGACTAGCTTTGAATTATTCCATTTAAGCCATTATAAGAGAAAGAGAATCCAATTCCTCATGCATTAAGACTAGCTTCCAATCAAAGGAAGAAAGCCATTAAAGAAGAAATGGAAACCAATTCCTTTAAGATTAAGACTAGCTTTCAATCATTCCATTTAAGCCATTAAAAGAGAAAGAGAATCCAATTCCTTATGGATTAAGACTAGCTTTCAATCATTCCATTTAAGCCATTAAGAAGAAATGAGAATCCAATTCCTTAAGCATTAAGACTAGCTTCCAATCAAAGGAAGAAAGCCATTAAAGAAGAAATGGAAACCAATTCCTTAAGGATTAAGACTAGCTTTCAATCATTCCATTTAAGCCATTAAAAGAGAAAGAGAATCCAATTCCTTAAGCATTAAGACTAGCTTCCACTCAAAGGAAGAAAGCCATTAAAGAAGAAATGGAAACCAATTCCTTAAGGATTAAGACTAGCTTTGAATCATTCCATTTCAGGGATTAAAGAGAAAGGGAATCCAATTCCTTAAGGATTAAGACTAGCTTTGAATCATTCCATTTCAGCGATTAAAAGAGAAAGGGAATCCAATTCCTTAAGCATTAAGACTAGCTTCCAATCAAAGGAAGAAAGCCATTAAAGAAGAAATGGAAACCAATTCTTACAGGATTAAGACTAGCTTTCAATCATTCCATTTAAGCCATTAAAAGAGAAAGAGAATCCAATTCCTTAAGCATTAAGACTAGCTTCCAATCAAAGGAAGAAAGCCATTAAAGAAGAAATGGAAACCAATTCCTTAAGGATTAAGACTAGCTTTCAATCATTCCATTTAAGCCATTAAAAGAGAAAGAGAATCCAATTCCTTAAGCATTAAGACTAGCTTCCAATCAAAGGAAGAAAGCCATTAAAGAAGAAATGGAAACCAATTCCTTAAGGATTAAGACTAGCTTTCAATCATTCCATTTAAGCCATTAAAAGAGAAAGAGAATCCAATTCCTTAAGCATTAAGACTAGCTTTCAATCATTCCATTAAGCCATTAAGAAGAAAGAATCCAATTCTTTAGCATTAAGACTAGCTTTCAATCAAAGGAAAGCCATTAAAGAAGAAATGAAACCAATTCCTTAAGGATTAAGACTAGCTATCAATCATTCCATTTAAGCCATTAAAAGAGAAAGAGAATCCAATTCCTTAAGCATTAAGACTAGCTTCCAATCATTCCATTTAAGCCATTAAAGAAGAAATGGAAACCAATTCCTTAAGGATTAAGACTAGCTTTCAATCATTCCATTTAAGCCATTAAAAGAGAAAGAGAATCCAATTCCTAATGGATTCAGACTAGCTTTCAATCATTCCATTTAGGCCATTAAAAGAGAAAGAGAATCCAATTCCTTAAGCATTAAGACTAGCTTCCAATCAAAGGAAGAAAGCCATTAAAGAAGAAATGGAAACCAATTCCTTAAGGATTAAGACTAGCTTTCAATCATTCCATTTAAGCCATTAAAAGAGAAAGAGAATCCAATTCCTTAAGCATTAAGACTAGCTTCCAATCAAAGGAAGAAAGCCATTAAAGAAGAAATGGAAACCAATTCCTTAAGGATTAAGACTAGCTTTCAATCATTCCATTTCAGCCATTAAAAAAGAAAGGGAATCCATTCCTTAAGCATTAAGACTAGCTTCCAATCAAAGGAAGAAAGCCATTAAAGAAGAAATGGAAACCAATTCCTTAAGGATTAAGACTAGCTTTCAATCATTCCATTTAAGCCATTAAAAGAGAAAGAGAATCCAATTCCTTATGGATTAAGACTAGCTTTCAATCATTCCATTTAAGCCATTTAGATAGGAAGAGAATACAATTCCTTAAGCATTAAGACTAGCTTCCAATCAAAGGAAGAAAGCCATTAAAGAAGAAATGGAAACCAATTCCTTAAGGATTAAGACTAGCTTTCAATCATTCCATTTCAGCCATTAAAAAAGAAAGGGAATCCATTCCTTAAGCATTAAGACTAGCTTCCAATCAAAGGAAGAAAGCCATTAAAGAAGAAATGGAAACCAAATGCTTAAGGATTAAGACGAGCTTTTAATCATTCCATTTAAGCTATTAAAAGAGAAAGAGAATCCAATTCCTTAAGCCTTAAGACTAGCTTCCAATCAAAGGAAGAAAGCCCTTAAAGAAGAAATGGAAACCAATTCATTAAGGATTCAGACTAGCTTTCAATCATTCCATTTAAGCCATTAAAGGAGAAAGAGAATCCAATGTCTTAAGCATTAGGACTAGCTTCCAATCATTCAAGAAAGCCATTAAGAAGAAATGAGAATCCAATTCTTAGCATTAAGACTAGCTTCAATCAAAGGAAGAAAGCCATTAAAGAAGAAATGAATCCAATTCCTTAAGGATTAAGACTAGCTTTCAATCATTCCATTTAAGCCATTAAGAGAAATGAGAATCCAATTTCCTAAGGATTAAGACTAGCTTCCAATCATTCCATTTAAGCCATTAAAGAAGAAAGGAAACCAATTCCTTAAGGATTAAGACTAGCTTTCAATCATTCCAGAAAGCCATTAAAAGAGAAATGAGAATCCAATTCCTTAAGGATTAAGACTAGCTTTCAATCATTCCATTTAAGCCATTAAAAGAAAGAGAATCCAATTCCTTAAGCATTAAGACTAGCTTCCAATCAAAGGAAGAAAGCCATTAAAGAAGAAATGGAAACCAATTCCTTAAGGATTAAGACTAGCTTTCAATCATTCCATTTAAGCCATTAAAAGAGAAAGAGAATCCAATTCCTTAAGCATTAAGACTAGCTTCCAATCAAAGAAAGAAAGCCATTAAAGAAGAAATGGAAACCAATTCCTTCAGGATTAAAACTAGCTTTCAATCATTCCATTTAAGCCATTAAAAGGGAAGGGAATCCAATTCCTTAAGCATTAAGACTAGCTTCCAATCAAAGGAAGCAAGCTATTAAAGAAGAAAAGGAAACTAATTCCTAAAGGATTAAGACTAGCTTTCAATCATTCCATTTAAGCCATTAAAAGAGAAAGAGAATCCAATTCCTTAAGCATTAAGACTAGCTTCCAATCAAAGGAAGAAAGCCATTAAAGAAGAAATGGAAACCAATTCCTTAAGGATTAAGACTAGCTTTGAATCATTCCATTTCAGCGATTAAAAGAGAAAGAGAATCGAATTCCTTAAGCATTAAGACTAGCTTCCAATCAAAGAAAGAAAGCCGTTAAAGAAGAAATGAAAACCAATTCCTTAAGGATTAAGACTAGCTTTCAATCATTCCATTTAAGCAATTAAAGGAGATAGAGAATCTAATGTCTTAAGCATTAGGACTAGCTCAATCATTCCATTTAAGCCATTAAGAAGAAATAGAATCCAATTCCTTAAGCATTAAGACTAGCTTCCAATCAAAGGAAGAAAGCCATTAAAGAAGAAATGGAAACCAATTACTTAAGGATTAAGACTAGCTTTCAATCATTCCATTTAAGCCATTAAAGGAGAAAAAGAATCCAATGTCTTAAGCATTAGGACTAGCTTCCAATCAAAGGAAGATAGCCATTAAAGAAGAAATGGAAACCAATTCCTTAAGGATTAAGACTAGCTTTCAATCATTCCATTTAAGCCATTAAAAGATAAAGGGAATCCAATTCCTTAAGGATTAAGACTAGCTTTCAATCATTCCATTTAAGCCATTAAAAGAGAAAGCGAATCCAATTCCTTAAGCATTAAGACTAGCTTCCAATCAAAGGAAGAAAGCCATTAAAGAAGAAATGGAAACCAATTCCTTAAGGATTAAGACTAGCTTTCAATCATTCCATTTAAGCCATTAAAAGAGAAAGAGAATCCAATTCCTTAAGCATTAAGACTAGCTTCCAATCAGAGAAAGAAAGCCATTAAAGAAGAAATGAAAACCAATTTCTTAAGGATTAAGACTAGCTTTCAATCATTCCATTTCAGCGATTAAAAGAGAAAGAGAATCCAATTCTTAAGCATTAAGACTAGCTTCCAATCAAAGGAAGAAAGCCATTAAAAGAAGAAATGGAAACCAATTCCTTAAGGATTAAGACTAGCTTTCAATCATTCCATTTAAGCCATTAAAAGAGAAAGAGAATCCAATTCCTTAAGCATTAAGACTAGCTTTCAATCAAATTCCATTTAAGCCATTAAAAAGAAAGAGAATCCAATTCTTAGCATTAAGACTAGCTTCAATCAAAGGAGGAAAGCCATTAAAGAAGCAATTGAAACGTATTCTTAAAGGATTATGACTAGCTTTCAATCATTCCATTTAAGCCATTAAAAGAGAAAGAGAATCCAATTCCTTAGCATTAAGACTAGCTTCCAATCAAAGGAAGAAGCCATTAAAGAAGAAATGAAACCAATTCCTTAAGGATTTAAGACTAGCTTTCAATCATTCCATTTAAGCCATTAAAAAGAGAAAGAGAATCCAATTCCTTAAGCATTAAGACTAGCTTCCAATCAAAGGAAGAAGCCATTAAAGAAGAAATGGAAACCAAATTCCTTAAGGATTAAGACTAGCTTTCAATCATTCCATTTAAGCCATTAAAAGAGAAAGAGAATCCAATTCCTTAGCATTAAGACTAGCTTCAATCAAAGGAAGAAAGCCATTAAAGAAGAAATGAAACCAATTCCTTAAGATTAAGACTAGCTTTCAATCATTCCATTTAAGCCATTAAAAGAGAAAGAGAATCCAATTAAGCATTAAGACTAGCTTCCAATCAAAGGAAGAAGCCATTAAAGAAGAAATGGAAACCAATTCCTTAAGGATTAAGAGGAGCTTTCAATCATTCCATTTAAGCCATTAAAAGAGAAAGAGAATCCAATTCCATAAGCATTAAGACTAGCTTCCAATCAAAGGAAGAAAGCCATTAAAGAAGAAATGGAAACCAATTCCTTAAGGATTAAGACTAGCTTTCAATCATTCCATTTAAGCCATTAAGAAAAAGAAAGAGAATCCAATTCCTTAAGCATTAAGACTAGCTTCCAATCAAAGGAAGAAAGCCATTAAAGAAGAAATGGAAACCAATTCCTTTAGGATTAAGTCTAGCTTACAATCATTCCATTTAAGCCATTAAAAGAAAGAGAATACAATTCCTTAAGCATTAAGACTAGCTTCCAATCAAAGGAAGAAAGCCATTAAAGAAGAAATGGAAACCAATTCCTTAAGGATTAAGACTAGCTTTCAATCATTCCATTTAAGCCATTAAAGGAGAAAGAGAATCCAATGTCTTAAGCATTAGGACTAGCTTCCAATCAAAGGAAGAAAGCCATTAAAGAAGAAATGGAAACCAATTCCTTAAGGATTAAGACTAGCTTTCAATCATTCCATTTAAGCCATTAAATAGGAAAGAGAATCCAATTCTTAAGCATTAAGACTAGCTTCCAATCAAAGGAAGAAAGCCATTAAAGAAGAAATGGAAACGAATTCCTTAAGGATTAAGACTAGCTTTCAATCATTCCATTTACGCCATTAAATGAGAAAGAGAATCCAATTCCTTAAGCACTAAGACTAGCTTCCAATCAAAGGAGAAAAGCCATTAAAGAAGAAATGGAAACCAATTCCTTAAGCATTAAGACTAGCTTTCGATCATTCCATTTAAGCCGTTAAAAGAGAAAGAGAATCCAATTCCTTAAGCATTAAGACTAGCTTCCAATCAAAGGAAGAAAGCCATTAAAGAAGAAATGGAAACCAATTCCTTAAGGATTAAGACTAGCTTTCAATCATTCCACTGAAGCCATTAAAAGAGAGAAAGAATACAATTCCTTAAGCATTAAGACTAGCTTCCAATCAAAGGAAGAAAGCCATTAAAGAAGAAATGGAAACCAATTCCTTAAGGATTAAGACTAGCTTTCAATCATTCCACTTAAGCCATTAAAAGAGAAAAAGAATACAATTCCTTAAGCATTAAGACTAGCTTCCAATCAAAGGAAGAAAGCCATTAAAGAAGAAATGGAAACCAATTCCTTAAGGATTAAGACTAGCTTTCAATCATTACATTCAAGCCATTAAAAGAGAAAGAGAATCCAATTCCTTAAGCATTAAGACTAGCTTCCAATCAAAGGAAGAAAGCCATTAAAGAAGAAATGGAAACCAATTCCTTAAGGATTAAGACTAGCTTTCAATCATTCCATTTCAGCCATTAAAAGAGAAAGGGAATCCAATTCCTTAAGCATTAAGACTAGCTTCCAATCAAAGGAAGAAAGCCATTAAAGAAGAAATGGAAACCAAATGCTTAAGGATTAAGACGAGCTTTCAATCATTCCATTTAAGCTATTAAAAGAGATAGAGAATCTAATTCCTTAAGCACTAAGACTAGCTTCCAATCAAAGAAGAAAGCCATTAAAGAAGAAATGGAAACCAATTCCTTAAGGATTAAGACTAGCTTTCAATCATTCCATTTAAGCCATTAAAAGAGAAAGAGAATCCAATTCCTTAAGCATTAAGACTAGCTTCCAATCAAAGGAAGAAAGCCATTAAAGAAGAAATGGAAACCAATTTCTTAAGGATTAAGACTAGCTTTCAATCATTCCATTTAAGCCATTAAAAGAATCCAATTCTTTAAGCATTAAGACTAGCTTCCAATCAAAGGAAGAAAGCCATTAAAGAAGAAATGGAAACCAATTCCTTAAGGATTAAGACTAGCTTTCAATCATTCCATTTAAGCCATTAAAAGAAAGAGAATTCAATTCCTTAAGCTTTAAGACTAGCTTCCAATCAAAGGAAGAAAGCCATTAAAGAAGAAATGGAAACCAATTCCTTAAGGATTAAGACTAGCTTTCAATCATTCCATTTAAGCCATTAAAAGAGAAAGAGAATCCAATTCCTTAAGCATTAAGACTAGCTTCCAATCAAAGGAAGAAAGCCATTAAAGAAGAAATGGAAACCAATTCCTTAACGATTAACACTAGCTTTCAATCATTCCATTTAAGCTATTAAAAGAGAAAGAGAATCCAATTCCTTAAGCTTTAAGACTAGCTTCCAATCAAAGCAAGAAAGCCATTAATGAAGAAATGGAAACCAATTCCTTAACGATTACGACTAGCTTTCAATCATTCCATCTAAGCCATTAAAAGAGAAACAGAATACAATTCCTTAAGCATTAAGACTAGCTTGCAATCAAAGGAGGAAAGCCATTAAGGAAGAAATGGAAACGAATTCCTGAAGGATTAAGACTAGCTTTCAATAATTCCATTTATGCCATTAAAAGAGAAAGAGAATCCAATTCCTTAAGCATTAAGACTAGCTTCCAATCAAAGGAAGAAAGCCATTAAAAAGAAATGAAACCAATTCATTTAGGATTAAGACATGTTTCAATCAATGGCCAAAGAACTTAAAGCACAAAGAGAAACCAAGTCATTACGGATTATGGCATGATTCCAATCAATGGCCAAAAGAACTTAAAGGACAAAGAGAAACCAAGTCATTTCGGATTAAGACATGATTCCAATCAATGGCCAAAAGAACTTAAAGGACAATGCGAAACCAATTCATTAAGGATTAAGACATTGTTCCAATCAATGGCCAAAAGAAGTTGAAGGACAAAGAGAAACCAAGTCATTACGGAATAAGACAATATTCCAATCAAGGGCCAAAAGAACTTACAGGACAAAGAGAAACCAATTGATTTAGGATTAAGACATGATTCCAATCAATGCCCAAAAGAGCTTAAATGACAAAGCAAAACCAATTCATTAAGGATTAAGATACGGTTCCAATCAATGACTAAAAGAACTTCAACGACAAAGAGAAACCAATTCATTGAGAATTAAGACATGTTTCCAATCAACGGCCAAAAGAACTTAAAGGACAAAGAGAAGCCAATTCGTTTAGAATTAAGACATGTTTCCAATCAATGGCCAAAAGAACTTAAAGAACAAAGGGAAACCAAGTCATTACGGATTAAGACATGATTCCAATCAAGGGCCAAAATAACTTAACGGACAAAGCGAAACCAATTCATTTCGGATTAAGACATGATTCCAATCAACGGCCAAAAGAACTTAAAGGACAAAGAGAAGCCAATTCATTTAGAATTAAGACATGTTTCCATTCAATGGCCAAAAGAACTTAAAGGACAAAAAGAAACCAAGTCATTACGGATTATGACATGATTCCAATCAATGGTCAAAAGAACTTAAAGGACAAAGAGAATTCAATTCAATTAGGATTAAGTTATGATTCCAATCAACGGCCAAAAGAACTTAAAGGATAAAGAGAAACCAAGTCATCGTGCAGTTAAGACATGCAGTTCAATCAACGGCCAAAAGAACTTAAAGGACAAAGAGAAACCAATTCATTTAGGATTAAGACATGTTTTCAATCAATGGCCAAAAGAACTTAAAGGACAAAGAGAAACCAAGTCATTCACAGTTACGACATGATTCCAATCATTGGCTAAAAGAACATAAAGGAGAAAGAGAAACCAATTCATTTCGGATTAAGACGTGATTCCAAGTAAGGGCCAAAAGAACTTTGGGATCATGACAAAACCAATTCATTAAGGATTAAGACATGATTCCAATCAATGGCCAAAAGAATTTAAAGGACAAAGAGAAACCAATTCATTTAGAATTAACACATGTTTCCATTCAATGGCCAAAAGAACATAAAGGACAAAAAGAAACCAAGTCATTACGGATGATGACATGATTCCAATCAATCGTCAAAAGAACTTAAAGGACAAAGAGAATTCAATTCATTTAGGATTAAGATATGATTCCAATCAATGGCCAAAAGAACTTAAAGGACAAAGAGAAACCAATTCATTTAGGATTAAGACATGTTTCCAATCAATGGCCAAAAGAACTTAAAGGACAAAGAGAAACCAAGTCATTACGGATTATGATATAATTCCAATCAATGGCCAAAAGAACGTAAAGGACAAAAAGAAACCAAGTCATTACGGATTATGACATGATTCCAATCACTAGTCAAAAGAACTTAAAGGACAAAGAGAATTCAATTCATTTAGGATTAAGATATGATTCCAATCAATGGCCAAAAGAACTTAAAGGACAAAGAGAAACCAAGTCATTACGGATTATGACATTATTCCAATCAATGGCCAAAAGAACATAAAGGACAAAGAGAAACCAATTCATTTAGGATTAAGACGTGATTCCAAGTAAGGGCCAAAAGAACTTTAAGGACAAAGCGAAACTAATTCATTAAGGATTAAGACATGGTTCCAATCAATGGCCAAAGGAACTTAAAGGACAAAGAGAAACCAATTCATTTAGGATTAAGACATGTTTCCAATCAACGGCCAAAAGAACTTAAAGGACAAAGAGAAACCAATTCATTTAGAATTAAGACATGTTTCCAATCAATGGCCAAAAGAACTTAAAGGACAAAAAGAAACCAAGTCATTACGGATGATGACTTGATTCCAATCAATCGTCAAAAGAACTTAAGGACAAAGAGAATTAATTCATTTAGGATTAAGATATGATTCGAATGAATGGGGAAAAGAACTTAAAGGACAAAGAGAAACGAATTCATTTAGGATTAAGAGATGTTTCCAATGAATGGCCAAAAGGCTTAAAGGACAAAGAGAAACCAGAGTCATTCACGGATGATGACTTGATTCCAATCAATCGTCAAAAGAACTTAAAGGACAAAGAGAATTCAATTCATTTAGGATTAAGATATGATTCCAATCAATGGCCAAAAGAACTTAGCAGAAGGATAAAGCGAAACCAAATTCATTTAGGATTAAGACATGATTCCAATCAACGGCCAAAAGAACTTAAGGGCAAAGAAAAACCAAGTCATTCACGGTTATGATATAATTCCAATCAATGGCCAAAAGAACGTAAAGGACAAAAAGAAACCAAGTCATTACGGATTATGACATGATTCCAATCACTAGTCAAAAGAACTTAAAGGACAAAGAGAATTCAATTCATTTAGGATTAAGATATGATTCCAATCAATGGCGAGAACTTAAAGGACAAAAGAGAAACCAATTCATTTAGGATTAAGACATGTTTCTAATGAATGGCCAAAAGAACTTAAGGACAAGAAACCAATTCATTTAGGATTAAGACATGATTCCAATCATGGCCAAAAGAACTTAAAAAGGACAAAGAGAAACCAATTCATTTAGAATTAAGACATGTTTCCAATCAATGGCCAAAAGAACTTAAAGGACAAAAAGAAACCAAGTCATTACGGATGATGACTTGATTCCAATCAATAAATCAAAGAACTTAAAGGACAAAGAGAATTCAATTCATTTAGGATTAAGATATGATTCCAATCAATGGCCAAAAGAACTTAAAGGACAAAGAGAAACCAATTCATTTAGGATTAAGACATGTTTCCAATCAATGGCCAAAAGAACTTAAAGGACAAAAGAGAAACCAAGTCATTACGGATTATGATATGATTTCAATCAATGGCCAAAAAGAACTTAAAGGACAAAGAGAAACCAAGTCATTCACGGATTATGACATGATTCCAATCACTAATCAAAAAGAACTTAAAGGACAAAGAGAAACCAATTCATTTAGGATTAAGACATGATTCAATCAATGACCAAAGAACTTAAAGGACAAAGAAAACCAATTCATTTAGGATTAAGACATGATAATCCTTCAATCAATGGCCAAAAGAACTTAAAGGTAAAAGAGGAACCAAGCCATTAGGATTATGACATAATTCCAAATCAATGGCTAAAAAAGAACTTAAAGGACAAAGAGAATTCAATTCAATTAGGATTAAGTTATGATTCCAATCAACGGCCAAAAGAACTTAAAGGATAAAGAGAAACCAAGTCATTACGGATTAAGACATGATTCCAATCAACGGCCAAAAGAACTTAAAGGACAAAGAGAAACCAATTCATTTAGGATTAAGACATGTTTTCAATCAATGGCCAAAAGAACTTAAAGGACAAAGAGAAACCAAGTCATTACGGATTCTGACATGATTCCAATCATTGGCTAAAAGAACATAAAGGAGAAAGAGAAACCAATTCATTTCGGATTAAGACGTGATTCCAAGTAAGGGCCAAAAGAACTTTAAGGACAAAGCAAAACCAATTCATTAAGGATTAAGACATGATTCCAATCAATGGCCAAAAGAATTTAAAGGACAAAGAGAAACCAATTCATTTAGAATTAACACATGTTTCCAATCAATGGCCAAAAGAACATAAAGGACAAAAAGAAACCAAGTCATTACGGATTATGACATGATTCCAATCAATGGCCAAAAGAACTTAAAGGACAAAGCGAAACCAATTCATTTAGGATTAAGACATGATTCCAATCAACGGCCAAAAGAACTTAAAGGACAAAGAGAAACCAATTCATTTAGAATTAAGACATGTTTCCAATCAATGGCCAAAAGAACTTAAAGGACAAAAAGAAACCAAGTCATTACGGATGATGACTTGATTCCAATCAATCGTCAAAAGAACTTAAAGGACAAAGAGAATTCAATTCATTTAGGATTAAGATATGATTCCAATCAATGGCCAAAAGAACTTAAAGGACAAAGAGAAACCAATTCATTTAGGATTAAGACATGTTTCCAATCAATGGCCAAAAGAACTTAAAGGACAAAGAGAAACCAAGTCATTACGGATTATGATATAATTCCAATCAATGGCCAAAAGAACGTAAAGGACAAAAAGAAACCAAGTCATTACGGATTATGACATGATTCCAATCACTAGTCAAAAGAACTTAAAGGACAAAGAGAATTCAATTCATTTAGGATTAAGATATGATTCCAATCAATGGCCAAAAGAACTTAAAGGACAAAGAGAAACCAATTCATTTAGGATTAAGACATGTTAATGCTTCCAATCAATGGCCAAAAGAACTTAAAGGACAAAGAGAAACCAAGTCATTACGGATTATGACATAATTCCAATCAATGGCCAAAAGAACTTAAAGGACAAAGAGAAACCAAGTCATTACGGATTATGACATTATTCCAATCAATGGCCAAAAGAACATAAAGGACAAAGAGAAACCAATTCATTTAGGATTAAGACGTGATTCCAAGTAAGGGCCAAAAGAACTTTAAGGACAAAGCGAAACTAATTCATTAAGGATTAAGACATGGTTCCAATCAATGGCCAAAGGAACTTAAAGGACAAAGAGAAACCAATTCATTTAGGATTAAGACATGTTTCCAATCAATGGCCAAAAGAACTTAAAGGACAAAGAGAAACCAAGTCATTACGGATTATGGCATGATTCCAATCAATGGCCAAAAGAACTTAAAGGACAAAGAGAAACCAAGTCATTTCGGATTAAGACATGATTCCAATCAATGGCCAAAAGAACTTAAAGGACAATGCGAAACCAATTCATTAAGGATTAAGACATTGTTCCAATCAATGGCCAAAAGAAGTTGAAGGACAAAGAGAAACCAAGTCATTACGGAATAAGACAATATTCCAATCAAGGGCCAAAAGAACTTACAGGACAAAGAGAAACCAATTGATTTAGGATTAAGACATGATTCCAATCAATGCCCAAAAGAGCTTAAATGACAAAGCAAAACCAATTCATTAAGGATTAAGATACGGTTCCAATCAATGACTAAAAGAACTTCAACGACAAAGAGAAACCAATTCATTGAGAATTAAGACATGTTTCCAATCAACGGCCAAAAGAACTTAAAGGACAAAGAGAAGCCAATTCGTTTAGAATTAAGACATGTTTCCAATCAGTGGCCAAAAGAACTTAAAGAACAAAGGGAAACCAAGTCATTACGGATTAAGACATGATTCCAATCAAGGGCCAAAATAACTTAACGGACAAAGCGAAACCAATTCATTTCGGATTAAGACATGATTCCAATCAACGGCCAAAAGAACTTAAAGGACAAAGAGAAGCCAATTCATTTAGAATTAAGACATGTTTCCATTCAATGGCCAAAAGAACTTAAAGGACAAAAAGAAACCAAGTCATTACGGATTATGACATGATTCCAATCAATGGTCAAAAGAACTTAAAGGACAAAGAGAATTCAATTCAATTAGGATTAAGTTATGATTCCAATCAACGGCCAAAAGAACTTAAAGGATAAAGAGAAACCAAGTCATTACGGATTAAGACATGATTCCAATCAACGGCCAAAAGAACTTAAAGGACAAAGAGAAACCAATTCATTTAGGATTAAGACATGTTTTCAATCAATGGCCAAAAGAACTTAAAGGACAAAGAGAAACCAAGTCATTACGGATTCTGACATGATTCCAATCATTGGCTAAAAGAACATAAAGGAGAAAGAGAAACCAATTCATTTCGGATTAAGACGTGATTCCAAGTAAGGGCCAAAAGAACTTTAAGGACAAAGCAAAACCAATTCATTAAGGATTAAGACATGGTTCCAATCAATGGCCAAAAGAATTTAAAGGACAAAGAGAAACCAATTCATTTAGAATTAACACATGTTTCCAATCAATGGCCAAAAGAACATAAAGGACAAAAAGAAACCAAGTCATTACAGATTATGACATGATTCCAATCAATGGCCAAAAGAACTTAAAGGACAAAGAGAAACCAATTCATTTAGGATTAAGACATGTTTTCAATCAATGGCCAAAAGAACTTAAAGGACAAAGAGAAACCAAGTCATTACGGATTCTGACATGATTCCAATCATTGGCTAAAAGAACATAAAGGAGAAAGAGAAACCAATTCATTTCGGATTAAGACGTGATTCCAAGTAAGGGCCAAAAGAACTTTAAGGACAAAGCGAAACCAATTCATTAAGGATTAAGACATGGTTGCAATGAATGGCCAAAAGAATTTAAAGGACAAAGAGAAACCAATTCATTTAGAATTAACACATGTTTCCAATCAATGGCCAAAAGAACATAAAGGACAAAAAGAAACCAAGTCATTACAGATTATGACATGATTCCAATCAATGGCCAAAAGAACTTAAAGGACAAAGAGAAACCAATTCATTTAGGATTAAGACATGTTTCCAATCAATGGCCAAAAGAACTTAAAGGACAAAGAGAAACCAAGTCATTTCGGATTAAGACATGATTCCAATCAATGGCCAAAAGAACTTAAAGGACAAAGCGAAACCAATTCATTAAGGATTAAGACATTGTTCCAATCAATGGCCAAAAGAACTTGAAGGACAAAGAGAAACCAAGTCATTACGGAATAAGACAATATTCCAATCAAGGGCCAAAAGAACTTACAGGACAAAGAGAAACCAATTGATTTAGGATTAAGACATGATTCCAACCAATGCCCAAAAGAACTTAAGCGACAAAGCAAAGCCAATTCATTAAGGATTAAGATACGGTTCCAATCAATGTCTAAAAGAACTTAAAGGACAAAGAGAAACTAATTCATTGAGAATTGAGACATGTTTCCAATCAACGGCCAAAAGAACTTAAAGGACAAAGAGAAACCAATTCTTTTAGAATTAAGACATGTTCCCAATCAATGGCCAAAAGAACTTAAAGGACAAAGGGAAACCAATTCATTAAGGATTAAGACATGATTCCAATCAAGGGCCAAAATAACTTAAAGGACAAAGCGAAACCAATTCTGATGAGAATTCAACCAAGGCTAACAATGATCAAGATCAATCACAAAGCATGGATGGCCCAATGACCAGAGCTAAAACAAAAAGGCTAAAAGAAGCTTTGCAAGGCCTAGTCGTGGAAGCAAAGACCAAGAGCAATCCAATTGAGCATGAGCTTCCAAAATGGACCAATC
Source organism: Pterocarpus santalinus (assembly GCA_031439595.1). Lineage (NCBI taxonomy): Eukaryota > Viridiplantae > Streptophyta > Magnoliopsida > Fabales > Fabaceae > Pterocarpus > Pterocarpus santalinus. Next base: position 32,803,552 of record CM062530.1, on the reverse strand, counting down.
TTGTTCAGCTTGAAGAATAGCAAAGTCCAACATGAATAAGTCACTTGAAGACCCAAGATGAAGCCCAATTCAAGTGATCAAGTTGCAAACAGATTGGGCTGGAATAATTAGTTTTAATTAGGTGCAATTTGTCTTATTTTCTTGTAGTTTTCGTGCACCTTTTAATGTCTCCAAATTTCAGAAGCTTTTTAGTTGTTTCAAAGTCAGTTTCAAGTATTTCAACAGTTCCTAGGCAATTATGATAGATAATGGGTCAATTACTTGTGTTCCTAGGCAATTATGATAGATAATGGGTCAGTTATTTGTGTATTCAATGATTAATGTTTAGTGGAATATGTAGAGGCTGCAACTCAATGAGCAGTCCCCATCAGATTACAAATAGGAATTCAATGTACAAACACAAGAGAGAATATGAATAGACTTCTTTTGAGTTTTTCTCCCATTTGTGAGAATTTCCCTTTTGTTCTTGGGCAAAGAACTATAGATCTTATCAAGGCAACTTGTGGCGATCAAAATAAGACTTATCACTCACCTTGATGATGGAACCCCGTAGATATAACGATCCAGAAACCCCAGGCACACACTTTGATAGAAAACAAGATGTAGAGTAAAGACCCTCCCTACTAAACCCCCAAGAAACCTGTCCTTGGAAACTTAGATAACAGGGAAAATAATAGAAGATTCTGCATCACACAGAACCAAGTGAGGAAAACCTCACAATCGTATTAGTTATCAAACCATGATAAAAACTATATCATCAAAATTCTCTATTGTCTATAGGCCAAGTTGCCTATTTATACATAAATTCTAAAACTAGAAATTATCTAATCCTATCTAAAAGATTTGATTTGAAGCTAAAATTTAAAAATTAAAGATGCGATTCTATTCTAAAAGATTTATTCCTATCTAATTTTAAATCAGATTTGATCTTTATAGATTAGATCAGATTTGATTTAAATCCTAAAAGATAAACTGAAGCAATTTAAATCTAAACAAATCTAGACTAAGTCAAAACAAATCAAAAAAGAATCTAGCTACAATCTAAACATATCTCCAACATGATTAGATTGCTTGCTCTTCAAGTTACTTTAATTATGCTTGATTCCTTGATTTCCAAGTAATTTGAAATAAGCTCTTGGTTTGCTTGATCTCCAAGGCAGAACTAACTTGCTAGAAACAAGCTCTTTTCCAGTGCTGGAATAAACAAAATACCCTCCTGAGCACGTATCACACCTTCTCATCTTCTCTTGAGTGTGGCGTCTATATCCATTTCTGATTAAAAACAAACAAAACTCAAACACAATCCTAAACTACCTCCCTGAAAGTTCAAGGCGATCTAGGGTTATGTTAGTTGTTGATTCAAAACCATTCAACTGAAGCAAAGCTGAATCATATCAAATTCATTTAGGATTAAGACATGATTCCAATCAACGGCCAAAAGAACTTAAAGGACAAAGAGAAACCAATTCATTTAGAATTAAGACATGTTTCCAATCAATGGCCAAAAGAACTTAAAGGACAAAAAGAAACTAAGTCATTACGGATTATGACATGATTCCAATCAATGGTCAAAAGAACATAAAGGACAAAAAGAAACCAAGTCATTAGAGATTAAGACATGCTTCCAATCAATGGCCAAAAGAACTTAAAGGACAAAGAGAAACCAAGTCATTACAGATTATGACATGATTCCAATCAATGGCCAAAAGAACTTAAAGGACAAAGAGAAACCAATTCATTTAGGATTAAGACATGTTTCCAACCAATGACCAAAAGAACTTAAAGGACAAAGAGAAACCAAGTCATTACGGATTATGACATGATTCCAATCAATGGCTAAAAGAACATAAAGGAGAAAGAGAAACCAATTCATTTAGGATTAAGACGTGATTCCAAGTAAGGGCCAAAAGAACTTTAAGGACAAAGCGAAACCAATTCATTAAGGATTAAGACATGGTTCCAATCAATGGCCAAAAGAACTTAAAGGACACAGAGAAACCAAGTCATTACGGATTATGACATAATTCCAATCAATGGCCAAAAGAACGTAAAGGACAAAAAGAAACCAAGTCATTACGGATTGTGACATGTTTCCAATCAATGGCCAAAAGAACTTAAAGGACAAAGAGAAACCAAGTCATTTCGGATTAAGACATGATTCCAATCAATGGCCAAAAGAACTTAAAGGACAAAGCGAAACCAATTCATTAAGGATTAAGACATTGTTCCAATCAATGGCCAAAAGAACTTAAAGGACAAAGAGAAACCAATTCATTTAGAATTAAGACATGTTTCCAATCAACGGCCAAAAGAACTTAAAGGACAAAGAGAAACCTAGTCATTACGGATTATGACATGATTCCAATCAATGGCTAAAACAACATAAAGGAGAAAGAGAAACCAATTCATTTAGGATTAAGACGTGATTCCAAGTAAGGGCCAAAAGAACTTTAAGGACAAAGCGAAACCAATTCATTAAGGATTAAGACATGGTTCCAATCAATGGCCAAAAGAACTTAAAGGACAAAGAGAAACCAAGTCATTACGGATTATGACATGATTCCAATCAATGGCCAAAAGAAGTTAAAGGACAAAGAGAAACCAAGTCATTACGGATTATGGCATGATTCCAATCAATGGTCAAAAGAACGTAAAGGACAAAGAGGAACCAAGCCATTACGGAATAAGACATGATTCCAATCAAGGGCCAAAAGAACTTAAAGGACAAAGAGAAACCAATTCATTTAGGATTAAGACATGATTCCAATCAATGGCCAAAAGAACTTAAAGGACAAAGCGAAACCAATTCATTAAGGATTAAGACATGGTTCTAATCAATGGCCAAAAGAACTTAAAGGACAAAGAGAAACCAAGTCATTACGGATTAAGACATGATTCCAATCAACGGCCAAAAGAACTTAAAGGACAAAGAGAAACCAATTCATTTAGAATTAAAACATGTTTCCAATCAATGGCCAAAAGAACTTTAAGGACAAAGAGAAACCAAGTCATTACGGATTAAGACATGATTCCAATCAACGGCCAAAAGAACTTAAAGGACAAAGAGAAAGCAATTCATTTAGGATTAAGACATGTTTCCAATCAATGGCCAAAAGAACTTAAAGGACAAAGCGAAACCAAGTCATTACAGATTAAGACATGATTCCAATCAAGGGCCAAAAGAACTTAATGGATACAGAGAAACCAATTCATTTAGGATTAAGACATGATTCGAATCAAATTCGAATCAAGGGCCAAAAGAACTTAAAGGGCAAAGCAACACCAATTCATTAAGGATTAAGACATGGTTCCAATCAATGGCCAAAAGAACTTAAAGGACAAAGCGAAACCAAGTCATTTCGGATTAAGACATGATTCCAATCAAGGGCCAAAATAACTTAAAGGACAAAGCGAAACCAATTCATTTAGGATTAAGACATGATTCCAATCAACGGCCAACAGAACTTAAAGGACAAAGAGAAACCATTTTATTTAGAATTAAGACATGTTTCCAATCAATGGCCAAAAGAACTTAAAGGACAAAAAGAAACCAAGTCATTACGGATTATAACATGATTCCAATCAATGGTCAAAAGAACTTAAAGGACAAAGAGAATTCAATTCATTTAGGATTAAGATATGATTCCAATCAATGGCCAAAAGAACTTAAAGGACAAAGAGAAACCAATTCATTTAGGATTAAGACATGTTTCCAATGAATGGCCAAAAGAACTTAAAGGACAAAGAGAAACCAAGTCATTACGGATTATGACATAATTCCAATCAATGGCCTAAAGAACGTAAAGGACGAAAAGAAACTAAGTCATTACGGATTATGACATGATTCCAATCAATGGTCAAAAGAACTTAAAGGACAAAGAGAAACCAATTCATTTAGGATTAAGACATGTTTCCAATCAACGGCCAAAAGAACTTAAAGGACAAAGAGAAACCAATTCATTGAGGATTAAGATATGATTCCGATCAAGGGCCAAAAGAATTTAATGGACAAAAGAGAAACCAATTCATTTAGGATTAAGACATGATTCAATCAACGGCCAAAAGAACTTAAAGGACAAAGAGAAACCAATTCATTGAGGATTAAGATATGATTCCGATCAAGGGCCAAAAGAATTTAATGGACAAAGAGAAACCAATTCATTTAGGATTAAGACATGCTTCCAATCAAGGGCCAAAAGAACTTAAAGGGCAAAGCAAAACCAATTCATTAAGGATTAACACATGGTTCCAATCAATGGCCAAAAGAACATAAAGGACAAAGAGAAACCAATTCATTTAGAATTAAGACATGTTTCCAATCAATGGCCAAAAGAACTTAAAGGACAAAGAGAAACCAAGTCATTACGGATTATGACATGATTCCAATCAATGGCTAAAACAACATATAGGAGAAAGAGAAACCAATTCATTTAGGATTAAGACGTGATTCCAAGTAAGGGCCAAAAGAACTTTAAGGACAAAGCGAGACCAATTCATTAAGGATTAAGACATGGTTCTAATCAATGGCCAAAAGAACGTAAAGGACAAAAAGAAACCAAGTCATTACGGATTGTGACATGTTTCCAATCAATGGCCAAAAGAACTTAAAGGACACAGAGAAACCAAGTCATTACGGATTATGACATGATTCCGATCAATGGCCAAAAGAACTTAAAGGACAAAGAGGACCCAAGCCATTACGGAATAAGACATGATTCCAATCAAGGGCCAAAAGAACTTAAAGGACAAAGCGAAACCAATTCATTTAGGATTAAGACATGATTCCAATCAATGGCCAAAAGAACTTAAAGGACAAAGCGAAACCAATTCATTAAGGATTAAGACATGGTTCTAATCAATGGCCAAAAGAACTTAAAGGACAAAGAGAAACCAAGTCATTACGGATTAAGACATGATTCCAATCAATGGCCAAAAGAACTTAAAGGACAAAGAGAAACCAATTCATTTAGAATTAAAACATGTTTCCAATCAATGGCCAAAAGAACTTAAAGGACAAAGAGAAACCAACTCATTTAGAATTAAGACATGATTCCAATCAATGGCCAAAAGAACTTAAAGCACAAAGAGAAACCAATTCATTTAGGATTAAGGCATGTTTCCAATCAACGGCCAAAAGAACTTAAAGGACAAAGAGAAACCAATTCATTTAGAATTAAGACATGATTCCAATCAACGGCCAAAAGAACTTAAAGGACAAAGAGAAGCCAATTCATTTAGAATTAAGACATGTTTCCATTCAATGGCCAAAAGAACTTAAAGGACAAAAAGAAACTAAGTCATTACGGATTATGACATGATTCCAATCAATGGTCAAAAGAACATAAAGGACAAAAAGAAACCAAGTCATTAGAGATTAAGACATGCTTCCAATCAATGGCCAAAAGAACTTAAAGGACAAAGAGAAACCAAGTCATTACAGATTATGACATGATTCCAATCAATGGCCAAAAGAACTTAAAGGACAAAGAGAAACCAATTCATTTAGGACGAAGACATGTTTCCAATCAATGGCCAAAAGAACTTAAAGGACACAGAGAAACCAAGTCATTACGGATTATGACATGATTCCGATCAATGGCCAAAAGAACTTAAAGGACAAAGAGAAACCAACTCATTTAGGATTAAGACGTGATTCCAAGTAAGGGCCAAAAGAACTTTAAGGACAAAGCGAAACCAATTCATTAAGGATTAAGACATGGTTCCAATCAATGGCCAAAAGAACTTAAAGGACAAAGAGAAACCAATTCATTTAGGATTAAGATATGATTCCAATCCATGGCCAAAAGAACTTAAAGGAGAAAGAGAAACCAAGTCATTACGGATTATGACATAATTCCAATCAATGGCCAAAAGAACTTAAAGGACAAAGAGAAACCAACTCATTTCGGATTAAGACATGATTCCAATCAATGGCCAAAAGAACTTAAAGGACAAAGCGAAACCAATTCATTAAGGATTAAGACATTGTTCCAATCAATGGCCAAAAGAACTTAAAGGACAAAGAGAAACCAATTCATTTAGAATTAAGACATGTTTCCAATCAACGGCCAAAAGAACTTAAAGGACAAAGAGAAACCTAGTCATTACGGATTATGACATGATTCCAATCAATGGCTAAAACAACATAAAGGAGAAAGAGAAACCAATTCATTTAGGATTAAGGCGTGATTCCAAGTAAGGGCCAAAAGAACTTTAAGGACAAAGCGAAACCAATTCATTAAGGATTAAGACATGGTTCCAATCAATGGCCAAAAGAACTTAAAGGACAAAGAGAAACCAAGTCATTACGGATTATGACATGATTCCAATCAATGGCCAAAAGAAGTTAAAGGACAAAGAGAAACCAAGTCATTACGGATTATGGCATGATTCCAATCAATGGTCAAAAGAACTTAAAGGACAAAGAGGAACGAAGCCATTGCGGATTAAGACATGATTCCAATCAAGGGCCAAAAGAACTTAAAGGACAAAGCGAAACCAATTCATTTAGGATTAAGACATGATTCCAATCAATGGCCAAAAGAACTTAAAGGACAAAGCGAAACCAATTCATTAAGGATTAAGACATGGTTCTAATCAATGGCCAAAAGAACTTAAAGGACAAAAAGAAACCAATTCATTTAGAATTAAAACATGTTTCCAATCAATGGCCGAAAGAACTTTAAGGACAAAGAGAAACCAAGTCATTGCGGATTAAGACATGATTCCAATCAATGGCCAAAAGGACTTCAAGGACAAAGAGAAAGCAATTCATTTAGGATTAAGACATGTTTCCAATCAATGGCCAAAAGAACTTAAAGGACAATGAAAAACCAAGTCATTACGGATTAAGACATGATTCCAATCAAGGGCCAAAAGAACTTAATGGACAAAGAGAAACCAATTCATTTAGGATTAAGACATGATTCGAATCAAATTCGAATCAAGGGCCAAAAGAACTTAAAGGGCAAAGCAACACCAATTCATTAAGGATTAAGACATGGTTCCAATCAATGGCCAAAAGAACTTAAAGGACAAAGCAAAACCAAGTCATTTCGGATTAAGACATGATTCCAATCAAGGGCCAAAATAACTTAAAGGACAAAGCGAAACCAATTCATTTAGGATTAAGACATGATTCCAATCAACGGCCAAAAGAACTTAAAGGACAAAGAGAAACCAATTCATTTAGAATTAAGACATGTTTCCAATCAATGGCCAAAAGAACTTAAAGGACAAAAAGAAACCAAGTCATTACGGATTATGACATGATTCCAATCAATGGTCAAAAGAACTTAAAGGACAAAGAGAATTCAATTCATTTAGGATTAAGATATGATTCCAATCAATGGCCAAAAGAACTTAAAGGACAAAGAGAAACCAATTCATTTAGGATTAAGACATGTTTCCAATCAATGGCCAAAAGAACTTAAAGGACAAAGAGAAACCAAGTCATTACGGATTATGACATAATTCCAATCAATGGCCAAAAGAACGTAAAGGACAAAAAGAAACCAAGTCATTACGGATTATGACATGATTCCAATCAATGGTCAAAAGAACATAAAGGACAAAGAGAAACCAATTCATTTAGGATTAAGACATGATTCCAATCAATGGCCAAAAGAACTTAAAGGACAAAGAGAAACCAATTCATTTAGGATTAAGACATGTTTCCAATCAATGGCCAAAAGAACTTAAAGGACAAAGAGAAACCAAGTCATTACGGATTATGACATGATTCCAATCAATGGCCAAAAGAACTTAAAGGACAAAGAGAAACCAATTCATTTAGGATTAAGACATGATTCCAATCAATGGCCAAAAGAACTTAAAGGACAAAGAGAAACCAATTCATTAAGGATTAAGACATGGTTCCAATCAATGGCCAAAAGAACTTAAAGGACAAAGAGAAACCAATTCATTTAGGATTAAGACATGTTTCCAATCAATGGCCAAAAGAACTTAAAGGACAAAGAGAAACCAAGTCATTACGGATTATGACATGATTCCAATCAATGGCCAAAAGAACTTAAAGGACAAAGAGAAACCAAGTCATTACGGATTAAGACATGATTCCAATCAATGGCCAAAAGAACTTAAAGGACAAAGAGAAACCAATTCATTAAGGATTAAGACATGTTTCCAATCAATGGCCAAAAGAACTTGAAGGACAAAGAGATACCAAGTCATTACGGAATAAGACAATATTCCAATCAAGGGCCAAAAGAACTTAAACGACAAAGCAAAACCAATTCATTGAGGATTAAGATACGGTTCCAATTAATGTCCAAAAGAACTTAAAGGACAAAGAGAAACCAATTCATTGAGAATTAAGACATGATTCCAATCAATGGCCAAAAGAACTTAAAGGACAAAGAGAAACCAATTCATTTAGGATTAAGACATGTTTCCAATCAATGGCCAAAAGAACTTAAAGGACAAAGAGAAACCAAGTCATTACAGATTAAGACATGATTCCAATCAACGGCCAATAGAACTTAAAGGACAAAGCGAAACCAATTCATTGAGGATTAAGACATGGTTCCAATCAATGCCCAAAAGAACTTAAAGGACAAAGAGAAACCAATTCATTTAGAATTAAGACATGTTTCCAATCAATGGCCAAAAGAACTTAAAGGACAAAGAGAAACCAAGTCATTACGGATTAAGACATGATTCCAATCAACGGCCAAAAGAACTTAAAGGACAAAGAGAAACCAATTCATTTAGAATTATGACATGGTTCCAATCAATGGCCAAAAGAACTTAAAGGACAAAGAGAAACCAAGTCATTACGGATTAAGACATGATTCCAATCAATGGCCAAAAGAACTTAAAGGACAAAGAGAAACCAATTCATTTAGGATTAAGACATGTTTCCAATCAATGGCCAAAAGAACTTAAAGGACAAAGAGAAACCAAGTCATTATGGATTAAGACATGATTCCAATCAATGGCCAAAAGAACTTAAAGGACAAAGAGAAACCAATTCATTTAGGATTAAGACATGGTTCCAATCAATGCCCAAAAGAACTTAAAGGACAAAGAGAAACCAAGTCATTAAGGATTAAGACATGATTCCAATCAATGGCCAAAAGAACTTAAAGGACAAAGAGAAACCAACTCATTTCGGATTAAGACATGATTCCAATCAATGGCCAAAAGAACTTAAAGGACAAAGAGAAACCAAGTCATTACGGATTAAGACATGATTCCAATCAATGGCCAAAAGAACTTAAAGGACAAAGAGAAACCAATTCATTTAGGATTAAGACATGATTCCAATCAATGGCCAAAAGAACATAAAGGACAAAGAGAAACCAATTCATTTAGGATTAAGACATGATTCCAATCAATGGTCAAAAGAACTTAAAGGACAGAGCGAAACCAATTCATTAAGGATTAAGACATGATTCCAATCAATGGCCAAAAGAACTTAAAGGACAAAGAGAAACCAATTCATTAAGGATTAAGACATTGTTGCAATCAATGGCCAAAAGAACTTAAAGGACAAAGAGAAACCAACTCATTTAGGATTAAGACGTGATTCCAAGTAAGGGCCAAAAGAACTTTAAGAATAAAGAGAAACCAATTCCTTAAGGATTAAGACTTGCTTCAAATCAGTGGCCAAAGAAATTAAAGGACAAAGAGAAACCAATTCATTTAGGATTAAGACATGCTTCCAATCAATGGCCAAAAGAACTTAAAGGACAAAGAGAAACCAAGTCATTACGGATTATGACATGATTCCGATCAATGGCCAAAAGAACTTAAAGGACAAAGAGAAACCAACTCATTTCGGATTAAGACATGATTCCAATCAATGGCCAAAAGAACTTAAAGGACAAAGCGAAACCAATTCATTAAGGATTAAGACATTGTTCCAATCAATGGCCCAAAGAACCTAAAAGACAAAGAGTAACCAATTCATTTAGGATTATGACATGAATCCAATCAAAGGCCAAAAGAGCTTAAAGGACAAAGAGAAACCAATTCATTTAGGATTAAGATATGATTCCAATCAATGGCCAAAAGAACTTAAAGGACAAAGAGAAACCAATTCATTTAAGATTAAGACATGTTTCCAATCAATGGCCAAAAGAACTTAAAGGACAAAAAAGAGAAACCAATTCATTTAGCATTAAGACATGATTCCAATCAGTGGCCAACAAAACTTAAAGAACAAAGTGAAACCAATCCGTTAAGGATTAAGACATGATTCCAATCAACGGCCAAAAGAACTTAAAGGACAAAGCGAAACCAATTCATTGAGGATTAAGACATGGTTCCAATCAATGGCCAAAAGAACTTAAAGGACAAAGAGAAACCAATTCATTTAGAAATAAATCATGTTTCCAATCAATGGCCAAAAGAACTTAAAGGACAAAGAGAAACCAATTCATTTACGATTAAGACATGTTTCCAATCAATGGCCAACAGAGCTTAAAGGACAAAGAGAAACCAAGTCATTACGGATTAAGACATGATTCCAATCAATGGCCAAAAGAACTTAAAGGACAAAGAGAAACCAAGTCATTACGGATTAAGACATGATTCCAATCAACGGCCAAAAAGAACTTAAAGGACAATGAGAAACCAATTCATTTAGAATTAAGACATGTTTCCAATCAATGTCCAAAAGAAGTTAAAGGACAAAGAGAAACCAAGTCATTTCGGATTATGACATGATTCCAATCAATGGCCAAAAGAACTTAAAGGACAAAGAGAAACCAAAACATTTAGGATTAAGACATGATTCAATCAAATTGAATCAGGGCCAAAAAGAACTTAAAGGACAAAGAGAAACCAATTCATTAAGGATTAAGACATGATTCCAATCAATGGCCGAAAGAACTTAAAGGACAAAGCGAAACCAATTCATTTAGGATTAAGGCATGATTTCCAATCAATGGCCAAAAGAACTTAAAGGACAAAGCGAAACCAATTCATTTAGGATTAAGACATGATTCCAATCAATGGCCAAAAGAACTTAAAGGACAAAGAGAAACCAAGTCATTTCGGATTAAGACATGATTCCAATCAATGGCCAAAAGAATTTAGAGGACAAAGAGAAACCAATTCATTTAGGATTAAGACATGTTTCCAATCAATGGCCAAATGAACTTAAAGGACAAAGAGAAACCAATTCATTTAGGATTAAGACATGATTCCAATCAATGGCCAAAAGAACTTAAAGGACAAAGAGAAACCAATTCATTTAGGATTAAGACATGATTCCAATCAATGGCCAAAAGAACTTAAAGGACAAAGAGAAACCAATTCATTTAGGATTAAGACATGATTCCAATCAATGGCCAAAAGAACTTAAAGGACAAAGAGAAACCAATTCATTTAGGATTAAGACATGATTCCAATCAATGGCCAAAAGAACTTAAAGGACAAAGAGAAACCAATTCATTTAGGATTAAGACATGATTCCAATCAATGGCCAAAAGAACTTAAAGGACAAAGAGAAACCAATTCATTTAGGATTAAGACATGTTTCCAATCAATGGCCAAAAGAACTTAAAGGACAAAGAGAAACCAATTCATTTAGAATTAAGACATGTTTCCAATCAATGGCCAAAAGAACTTAAAGGATAAAGAGAAACCAAGTCATTACGGATTAAGACATGATTCCAATCAATGGCCAAAAGAACCAAAAGGACAAAGAGAAACCAATTCATTTAGGATTAAGACATGCTTCCAATCAATGGCCAAAAGAACTTAAAGGACAAAGAGAAACCAATTCATTTAGGATTAAGACATGATTCCAATCAATGGCCAAAAGAACTTAAAGGACAAAGAGAAACCAATTCATTTAGGATTAAGACATGATTCCAATCAATGGCCAAAAGAACTTAAAGGACAAAGCGAAACCAATTCATTTAGGATTAAGACATGATTCCAATCAATCGCCAAAAGAACTTAAAGGACAAAGCAACACCAATTCATTTAGGATTAAGACATGTTTCCAATGAATGGCCAAAAGAACTTAAAGGACAAAGGGAAACCAAGTCATTACGGATTAAGACATGATTCCAATCAACGGCCAAAAGAACTTAAAGGACAAAGAGAATCCAATTCATTTAGGATTAAGATATGATTCCAATCAATGGCCAAAAGAACTTAAAGGACAAAGAGAAACCAAGTGATTAGGGATTATGACATGATTCCAATCAATGCCCAAAAGAACTTAAAGGACAAAGAGAAACCAATTGATTTAGGATTAAGACATGATTCCAATCAACGGCCAAAAGAATTTAAAGGACAAAGAGAAACTAATTCCTTTGGGATTATGACATGATTCCAATCAATGGCCAAAAGAACTTAAAGGACAAAGAGAAACCAATTCATTTAGGATTAAGACATGTTTCCAATCAATCGCCAAAAGAACTTAAAGGACAAAGAGAAACCAAGTCATTACGGATTAAGACATGATTCCAATCAAGGGCCAAAAGAACTTAAAGGACAAAGAGAAACCAATTCATTTAGGATTAAGACAAGATTCCAATCAATGGCCAAAAGAACTTAAAGGACAAAGCGAAACCAATTCATTAAGGGTTAAGACATGATTCCAATCAGTGGCCAACAAAGAACTTAATGGACAAAGAGAAACCAATTCATTTAGGATTAAGACATGATTCCAATCAATGGCCAAAAGAACTTAAAGGACAAAGAGAAACCAAGTCATTACGGATTATGACATGATTCCAATCAATGGCCAAAAGAACTTAAAGGTCAAAGAGAAACCAATTCATTTAGGATTAAGACATTATTCCAATCAACGACCAAAAGAACTTAAAGGACAAAGCGAAACCAATTCATTAAGGATTAAGACATGATTCCAATCAACGGCCAAAAGAACTTAAAGGACAAAGCGAAACCAAGTCATTTAGGTTAAGACATGATTCCAATCAATGGCCAAAAGAACTTAAAGGACAAAGAGAAACCAATTCATTACGGATTAAGACATGGATTCCAATCAATGGCCAAAAGAACTTAGTGGAGAAAGAGAAACCAATTCATTTAGGATTAAGACAAGATTCCAATCAATGGCCAAAAGAACTTAAAGGACAAAGCGAAACCAATTCATTAAGGGTTAAGACATGGTTCCAATGAATGGCCAAAAGAACTTAATGGGCAAAAGAAACCAATTCATTTAGGATTAAGACATGATTCCAATCAAAGGCCAAAAGAAGTTAAAGGACAAAGCGAAACCAATTCATTAAGGATTAGGACATGGTTCCAATCAGCGGCCAAAAGAACTTAAAGGACAAAGAGAAACCAATTCATTTAGGATTAAGACATTATTCCAATCAACGGCCAAAAGAACTTAAAGGACAAAGCGAAACCAATTCATTAAGAATTAAGACATGGTTCCAATCAAGGCCCAAAAGAACTTAAAGGACAAAGAGGAACCAAGCCATTCAGAATTAAAACATGTTTCCAATCAATCGCCAAAAGAACTTAAAGGACAAAGAGAAACCAATTCATTTACGATTAAGACATGTTTCCAATCAATGGCCAAAAGAACTTAAAGGACAAAGAGAAACCAATTCATTTAGGATTAAGACATGTTTCCAATCAATGGCCAAAAGAACTTAAAGGACAAAGAGAAACCAATTGATTTAGGATTAAGACATGATTCCAATCAATGGCCAAAAGAACTTAAAGGACAAAGAGAAACCAATTCATTTAGAATTAAGACATGTTTCCAATCAATGGCCAAAAAGAACTTAAAGGACAAAGAGAAACCAATTCATTAGGATTAAGACATGATTCAAATCAATGGCCAAAAGAACTTAAAGGACAAAGGGAAATCAATTCATTTAGGATTAAGACATGATTCCAATCAATGGCCAAAAGAACTTAAAGGACAAAGAGAAACCAAGTCATTACGGATTATGACATGATTCCAATCAATGGCCAAAAGAACTTAAAGGACAAAGAGAAACCAATTCATTTAGGATTATGACATGATTCCAATCAATGGCCAAAAGAACGTAAAGGACAAACCGAAACCAAATCATTTTGGATTAAGACATGGTTCTAATCAATGGCCAAAAGAACTTAAAGGACAAAGAGAAACCAAGCCATTACGGATTATGACATGATTCCAATCAATGGCCAAAAGAACTTAAAGGACAAAGAGAAACCAATTCATTTAGGGTTAAGACATGATTCCAATCAATGGCCAAAAAGAACTTAAAGGACAAAGAGAAACCAATTCATTTAGGATTAAGACATGATTCCAATCAATCAATGGCCAAAAAGAACTTAAAGGACAAAGAAGAAACCAATTCATTACGGATTAAGACATGATTCCAATCAATGGCCAAAAGAACTAATAGGACACAGAGAAACCAAGTCATTAAGGATTAAGACATGATTCCAATCAATGGCCAAAAGAACTTAAGGACAAAAAGCGAAACCAATTCATTAAGGATTAAGACATGATTCTAATAAAGGCCGAAAAGAACTTAATCGACCAAGTGAAACCAATTCATTAAGGATTAAGACATGATTCCAATCAATGGCCAAAAGAACTTAAAGGACAAAGAGAAACCAATTCATTTAGGATTAAGACATGTCTCCAATGAATGGCCAAAAGAACTTAAAAGGACAAACAGAAACCAATTCATTGAGGATTATGACATGATTACAATCAATGGCCAAAAGAACTTAAAGGACAAAAAGAAACCAATTCATTTAGGATTAAGACTTGTTTCCAATCAATGGCCAAAAGAACTTAAAAGACAAAGAGAAACTAATTCATTACGGATTAAGACACGATTCCAATCAATGGCCAAAAGAACTTAAAGAACAAAGAGAAACCAAGTCATTTCGGATTTCGACATGATTCCAATCAATGGCCAAAAGAACCCAAAGGAGAATGAGAAACCAAGTCATTACGCATTCAGACATCATTCCAATCCCCGGCCAATAGAACTTAAAGGACAAAAGAAAGCAATTCATTATGGATTATGACATGATTCCAATCAATGGCCAAAAGAACTTAAAGGACAAAGAGAAACCAAGTCATTACGGATTAAGACATGATTCCAATCAACGGCCAAAAGAACTTAAAGGACAAAGAGAAACCAGGTCATTACGGATTAAGACATGATTCCAATCAACAGCCAAAAGAACTTAAAGGACAAAGAGAAACCAAGTCATTGCGGATTATGACATGATTCCAATTAATGGCCAAAAGAACTTGAAGGACAAAGCGAAACCCATTCATTAAGGATTAAGACATGTTTCCAATCAATGGCCAAAAGAACTTAAAGGACAAAGAGAAACCAAGTCATTACGGATTAAGACATGATTCCAATCAAAGGCCAAAAGAGCTTAAAGGACAAAGAGAAACCAATACATTTAGGATTAAGATATGATTCCAATCAATGGCCAAAAGAACATAAAGGACAAAGAGAAACCAAGTTATTATGGATTATGACATGAATCCAATCAAAGGCCAAAAGAGCTTAAAGGACAAAGAGAAACCAATTCATTTAGGATTAAGATATGATTCTAATCAATGGCCAAAAGAACTTAAAGGACAATGAGAAACCAAGTCATTACGGATTAAGACATGATTCCAATCAATGGCCAAAAGAACCAAAAGGACAAAGAGAAACCAATTCATTTAGGATTAAGACATGCTTCCAATCAATGGCCAAAAGAACTTAAAGGACAAAGCGAAACCAATTCATTAAGGATTAAGACATGATTCCAATCAACGGCCAAAAGAACTTAAAGGACAAAGAGAAACCAATTCATTTAGAATTATGACATGGTTCCAATCAATGGCCAAAAGAACTTAAAGGACAAAGCGAAACCAATTCATTAAGGATTAAGACATGGTTCCAATCAATGCCCAAAAGAACTTAAAGGACAAAGAGAAACCAATTCATTTAGGATTAAGACATGTTTCCAATCAGTGGCCAAGAACTTAAAGGACAAAGAGAAAACCAAGTCATTTAGGATTAAGACATGATTCAATCAATGGCCAAAAGAACTTAAAGGACAAAGAGAAACCAAGTCATTACGGATTAAGACATGATTCCAATCAACGGCCAAAAGAACTTAAAGGACAAAGCGAAACCAGGTCATTACGGATTAAGAGATGATTCCAATCAATGGCCAAAGAACTTAAAGGACAAAGAGAAACCAATTCATTTAGGATTAAGACATGTTTCCAATCAATGGCCAAAAGAACTTAAAGGACAAAGAGAAACCAAGTCATTACGGATTAAGACATGATTCCAATCAATGGCCAAAAAGAACTTAAAAGGACAAAGAGAAACCAATTCCTTAAGGATTAAGACTTGATTCCAATCAATGGCCAAAAGAACTTAAAGGACAAAGAGAAACCAAGTCATTACGGATTATGACATGATTCCAATCAATGGCCAAAAGAACTTAAAGGACAAAGAGAATCCAATTCATTACGGATTATGGCATGATTCCAATCAATGGCCAAAAGAACTTAAAGGACAAATCGAAACCAAGTCATTCACGGATTAAGACATTATTCCAATCAATGGCCAAAAGAACTTAAAGGACAAAGAGAAACCAAGCCATTAGGATTAAGACATGATTCCAATCAAGGGCCAAAAGAACTTAAAGGACAAAGCGAAACCAATTCATTTAGGATTAAGACATGTTTCCAATCAATGGCCAAAAGAACTTAAAAGACAAAGAGAAACCAAGTCATTACGGATTATGACATGATTCCAATCAATGGCCAAAAGAACTTAATGGACAAAAGAAACCAATTCATTTAGAATTATGACATGATTCCAATCAATGGCCAAAAGAACTTAAAGGACAAAGAGAAACCAAGTTATTCCGGATTAAGACATGATTCCAACCAATGGCCAAAAGAACTTAAAGGACAAAGCGAAACCAATTCATTAAGGATTAAGACATGGTTCCAATCAATGCCCAAAAGAACTTAAAGGACAAAGAGAAACCAAGTCATTACGGATTAAGACATGATTCCAATCAACGGCCAAAAGAACTTAAAGGACAAAGAGAAACCAATTCATTTACGATTAAGACATGTTTCCAATCAATCGCCAAAAGAACTTAAAGGACAAAGGGAAACGAATTCATTAAGGATTAAGACAAGGTTCTAATCAATGCCCAAAAGAACATCAAGGACAAAGAGAAACCAATTCATTTAGGATTAAGACATGATTCCAATCAATGGCCAAAAGAACTTAAAGGACAAAGCGAAACCAATTCATTAAGGATTAAGACATGGTTCGAATCAATGGCCAAAAGAACTTAAAGGACAAAGAGAAACCAATTCATTTAGAGTTATGACATGATTCCAATCAATGGCCAAAAGAACTTAAAGGACAAAGAGAAACCAACTCATTTCGGATTAAGACATGATCCCAATGAATGGCCAAAAGAACTTAAAGGACAAGAAACCCGAATTCATTTAACGGATTAAGACGTGATTCCAATCAATGATTGCCAAAGGAACTTATTTAGGACAATGAGAAACCAATTCATCTTAGGATTAAGACATTGATTCCAATCAATGGCCAAAAAAGAACTTAAGGGACAATGAAGAAAACCAATTCATTAAGGATTAAGACATGATTGAATCCAATTGAATCAAGGGCCAAAAGAACTTAAAGGACAGCGGAAAACAAACCAAGTCTCATTTAGGATTAAGACAGTTGGATTTCCAATTAGATCAAGGGCCAAAAAGAACTTAAGGACAAAGAGCAAAACCAAGTCATTGCGGATTAAGACATGATTCCAATCAAGGGACCAAAAGAACTTAAAGGACAAAGCGAAACCAATTCATTTAGGATTAGACATGAGTTCCAATCAATGGCCAATTAGAACTTAGCAAGGACAAAGCGAAACCAATTTCATTACGAGATTAAGACATGATTCCTAATCAATGGCCAAAAAAGAACATCTTAAAGGACAAAGAAGAAAGCCAAGTCATTACCGGGATTAAGACATGATTCAATCAATGGCCAAAAAGAACTTAAGGACAAAGAGAAACCAATTCATTTACTGGATTAGAGACATGATTCCAAATCAATGGCCAAAAAGAACTTAAAGGACAAAAAGAGAAACCAATTCATTTAGGATTAAGACATGATTCCAATCAATGGCCAAAAAGAGACAAAGGACAAAGAAGAAACCAATTCATTTAGGATTATGACATAATTCCAATCAATGGCCAAAAGAACTTAAAAGGACAAAGAGAAACCAAGTCATTCACGGATTATGACATAATTCCAATCAATGGCCAAAAGAAAGGCTTAAAGGACAAAAAGAAAATTCAATTCATTTAGGATTAAAGACATGATTTCAATCAATGGTCCAAAAGAAGCTTAAAGGACAAAGAGAAACCCAATTCATTTACGGATTAAGACATGATTCAATCAATGGCCAAAAAGAACTTAAAGAGGACAAAGAGAAACCAATTCATTTGGGGATTAAGACATGATTCCAATCAATGGCCAAAGAACTTAAAGGACAAGAGATGAAACCAATTCATTTACGGGATTAAGACATGATTCCAATCAATGGCCAAAAGAACTTAAAGGACAAAGAGAAACCAATTCATTTAGGATTAAGAGCGTGATTTCAATCAATGGCTAAAAAGAACTTAAAGGACAGAAAGAAGAAACCAATTCATTTAGGATTAAGACATGATTCCAATCAATGGCCAAAAGACTTAAAGGACAAAGAGAAACCAATTCATTAAGGATTAAGACATGATTCCAAGTCAATGGCCAAAAGAACTTAAAGGACAAAGAGAAGAAACCAAGTCATTACAGGATTAAGACATGCAGTTCCAATCAATGGCCAAAAAAAAGAACTTAAGAAGGACAAAGAGAAACCAGAATTCATTTCGGATTAAGACATGATTCCAATCAATGGCCAAAAGAACTTAAAGGACAAAAGCGAAACCAATTCTAAATTTAGGATTAAGACATTGTTTCCAATCAATGGCCAAAAGAACTTAAAGGACAAAGAAAGCCTGAATTCATTTAGAATTAAGACATGATTCAATCAACGGCCAAAAGAACTTAAAGGACAAAGAGAAACCAGATCTCATTTAGGACAGTTATGACATGATTCCAATCAATGGCCAAAACAACTTAAAGGAGAAAGAGAAAACCAATTCATTGAGGATTAAGACATGATTCCAATCAATGGGGCCAAAAGAACTTTAAGGACAAAGAGAAAGCCAATTCATTAAGGATTATGACATGATTCCAATCAATGGCCAAAAAGAACTTAAAGGACAAAGAGAAACCAAGTCATTACGGATTATGGCATGATTCCAATCAGTAGTCAAAAGAGCGTAAAGGACAAAGAGGAACCAACCATTCACGAATAAGACATGATTCCAATCAATGGCCAAAAGAACTTAAAGGACAAAGAGAAACCAATTCATTTAGGATTAAGACATGATTCCAATCAATGGCCAAAAAGAACTTAAAGGACAAAGAGAAACCAATTCATTAAGGATTAAGACATGATTCAATCAATGGCCAAAAGAACTTAAAGGACAAAGAGAACCAATTCATTAGATTAAGACATGATTCCAATCAATGGCCAAAAGAACTTAAAGGACAAAGAGAAACCAATTCATTAGGATTAAGACATGATTCCAATCAATGGCCAAAAGAACTTAAAGGACAAAGAGAAACCAATTCATTACGGATTAAGACATGATTCCAATCAATGGCCAAAAGAACTTAAAGGACAAAGAGAAACCAATTCATTTAGGATTAAGACATGATTCCAATCAATGGCCAAAAGAACTTAAAGGACAAAGAGAAACCAATTCATTTAGGATTAAGACATGATTCCAATCAATGGCCAAAAGAACTTAAAGGACAAAGAGAAACCAATTCATTAGGATTAAGACATGATTCCAATCAATGGCCAAAAGAACTTAAAGGACAAAGAGAAACCAATTCATTTAGGATTAAGACATGATTCCAATCAATGGCCAAAAGAACTTAAAGGACAAAGAGAAACCAATTCATTTAGGATTAAGACATGATTCCAATCAATGGCCAAAAGAACTTAAAGGACAAAGAGAAACCAATTCATTTAGGATTAAGACATGATTCCAATCAATGGCCAAAAGAACTTAAAGGACAAAGAGAAACCAATTCATTAGGATTAAGACATGATTCCAATCAATGGGCAAAAGAACTTAAAGTACAAAGAGAAACCAATTCATTTAGGATTAAGACATGATTCGAATCAATGGCCAAAAGAACTTAAAGGACAAAGAGAAACCAATTCATTAGGATTAAGACATGATTCCAATCAATGGCCAAAAGAACTTAAAGGACAAAGAGAAACCAATTCATTTAGGATTAAGACATGATTCCAATCAATGGCCAAAAGAGCTTAAACGACAAAGAGAAACCAATACATTTAGGATTAAGATATCATTCCAATCAATGGCCAAAACAACATAAACGACAAAAAGAAACCAATTCATTTAGATTTAAAACATGATTCCAATCAATGGCCAAAAGAACTTTAAGGACAAAGAGGAACCAATTCATTTAGGATTAAGACATGATTCCAATCAATGGCCAAAAGAACTTAAAGGACAAAGAGAACCCATTCATTAGGATTAAGACATGATTCCAATCAATGGCCAAAAGAACTTAAAGGACAAAGAGAAACCAATTCATTTAGGATTAAGACATGATTCAAATCAATGGCCAAAGAACTTAAAGGACAAAGCGAAACCAATTCATTAAGGATTAAGACATGGTTCCAATCAATGCCCAAAAGAACTTAAAGGACAAAGCGAAACCAATTCATTAAGGATTAAGACATGGTTCCAATCAATGGACAAAAGAACTTAAAGGATAAAGAGAAACCAATTCATTTAGGATTAAGACATGATTCCAATCAATGGCCAAAGGAACTTAAAGGACAAAGAGAGTCCAATTCATTTAGGATTAAGACATGATTCCAATCAGTGGCCAAAAGAACTTAAAGGACAAAGAGAAACCAATTCATTTAGGATTAAGACATGTTTCCAATCAATGGCCAAAAGAACTTAAAGGACAAAGAGAAACCAATTCATTAAGGATTAAGACATGTTTCCAATCAATGGCCAAAAGAACTTGAAGGACAAAGAGAAACCAAGTCATTACGATTATGGCATGATTCCAATCAATGGCCAAAAGAACTTAAAGGACAAAGAGAAACCAAGTCATTACGGATTATGACATGATTCCAATCAATGGCCAAAAGAACTTAAAGGACAAAGAGAAACCAATTCATTTAGGATTAAGACATGATTCCAATCAATGGCCAAAAGAACTTAAAGGACAAAGCGAAACCAATTCATTAAGGATTAAGACAAGGTTCTAATCAATGCCCAAAAGAACATCAAGGACAAAGAGAAACCAATTCATTTAGGATTAAGACATGATTCCAATCAAAGAACTTAAAGGACAAAGCGAAACCAATTCATTAAGGATTAAGACATGGTTCCAATCAATGCCCAAAAGAACTTCAAGGACAAAGAGAAACCAAGTTATTCCGGATTAAGACATGATTCCAACCAATGCCCAAAAGAACATCAAGGACAAAGAGAAACCAATTCATTTAGGATTAAGACATGATTCCAATCATTGGCCAAAAGAACTTAAAGGACAAAGCGAAACCAATTCATTAAGGATTAAGACATGGTTCCAATCAATGCCCAAAAGAATGTAAAGGACAAAGAGAAACCAATTCATTAGGATTAAGACATGATTCCAATCAATGGCCAAAAGAACTTAAAGGACAAAGAGAAACCAATTCATTTAGGATTAAGACATGTTTCCAATCAATGGCCAAAAGAACTTAAAGGACAAAGAGAAACCAATTCATTTAAGATTAAGACATGATTCCAATCAATGGCCAAAAGAACTTAAAGGACAAAGCGAAACCAATTCATTAAGCATTAAGACATGGTTCCAATCAATGGCCAAAAGAACTTAAAGGACAAAGAGAAACCAATTCATTAGGATTAAGACATGATTCCAATCAATGGCCAAAAGAACTTAAAGGACAAAGAGAAACCAATTCATTAGGATTAAGACATGATTCCAATCAATGGCCAAAAGAACTTAAAGGACAAAGAGAAACCAATTCATTAGATTAAGACATGATTCCAATCAATGGCCAAAAGAACTTAAAGGACAAAGAGAAACCAATTCATTTAGGATTAAGACATGATTCCAATCAATGGCCAAAAGAACTTAAAGGACAAAGAGAAACCAATTCATTAGGATTAAGACATGATTCCAATCAATGGCCAAAAGAACTTAAAGGACAAAGAGAAACCAATTCATTTAGGATTAAGACATGATTCCAATCAATGGCCAAAAGAACTTAAAGGACAAAGAGAAACCAATTCATTTAGGATTAAGACATGATTCCAATCAATGGCCAAAAGAACTTAAAGGACAAAGAGAAACCAATTCATTAGGATTAAGACATGATTCCAATCAATGGCCAAAAGAACTTAAAGGACAAAGAGAAACCAATTCATTAGGATTAAGACATGATTCCAATCAATGGCCAAAAGAACTTAAAGGACAAAGAGAAACCAATTCATTAGGATTAAGACATGATTCCAATCAATGGCCAAAAGAACTTAAAGGACAAAGAGAAACCAATTCATTTAGGATTAAGACATGATTCCAATCAATGGCCAAAAGAACTTAAAGGACAAAGAGAAACCAATTCATTACGGATTAAGACATGATTCCAATCAATGGCCAAAAGAACTTAAAGGACAAAGAGAAACCAATTCATTTAGGATTAAGACATGATTCCAATCAATGGCCAAAAGAACTTAAAGGACAAAGAGAAACCAATTCATTAAGGATTAAGACATGATTCCAATCAATGGCCAAAAGAACTTAAAGGACAAAGAGAAACCAATTCATTAGGATTAAGACATGATTCCAATCAATGGCCAAAAGAACTTAAAGGACAAAGAGAAACCAATTCATTAGGATTAAGACATGATTCCAATCAATGGCCAAAAGAACTTAAAGGACAAAGAGAAACCAATTCATTAGGATTAAGACATGATTCCAATCAATGGCCAAAAGAACTTAAAGGACAAAGAGAAACCAATTCATTTAGATTAAGACATGATTCCAATCAATGGCCAAAAGAACTTAAAGGACAAAGAGAAACCAATTCATTAAGGATTAAGACATGATTCCAATCAATGGCCAAAAGAACTTAAAGGACAAAGAGAAACCAATTCATTAGGATTAAGACATGATTCCAATCAATGGCCAAAAGAACTTAAAGGACAAAGAGAAACCAATTCATTAGGATTAAGACATGATTTCAATCAACGACCAAAAGAATTTAAAGAAGAAAGAGAAACCAATTCATTTAGGATTAAAACATGTTTCCAATCAATGGCCAAAAGAACTTAAAGGATAAAGAGAAACCAAGTCATTACGGATTAAGACATGATTCCAGTCAATGGCCAAAAGAAATTAAAGGACAAAGACAAATGAATTCATTACGGATTAAGACATGATTCCAATCAATGGCCAAAAGAACGTAAAGGACAAAGCGAAACCAATTCATTAAGGATTAAGACATTGTCCCAATCAATCGCGAAAAGAACTTAAAGGACAAAGAGAAACCAATTCATTTAGGATTAAGACATGATTCCAATCAATGGCCAAAAGAACTTAAAGGACAAAGAGAAACCAATTCATTAAGATTAAGACATTGTCCCAATCAATCGCGAAAAGAACTTAAAGGACAAAGAGAAACCAAGTCATTATGGATTAAGACATGATTCCAATCAAGGGCCAAAATAACTTAATGGACAAAGAGAAACCAAGTCATTACGGATTATGACATGAGTCCAATCAAAGGCCAAAAGAACATAAAGGACAAAGAGAAACCAATTCATTTAGGATTAAAACTTGTTTCCAATCAATGGCCAAAGGAACTTAAAGGACAAAGAGAAACCAAGTCATTACGGATTTTGACCTGATTCCAATTAATGCCCAAAGGAACTTAAAGGACAAAGAGAAACCAAGTCATTACGGATTAAGACATGATTCCAATCAACGGTCAAAAGAACTTAAAGGACAAAGAGAATCCAATCCATTTACGATTAAGATATGATTCCAATCAGTGGCCAAAAGAACTTAAAGTACAAAGAGGAACCAAGCCATTACGGATTAAGACATGATTCCAATCAATGGCCAAAAGATCTTAAAGGACAAAGAGAACCCAATTCTTTTAGGATTAAGACATGTTTACAATCAATGGCCAAAAGAACTTAAAGGACAAAGAGAAACCAATTCATTAGGATTAAGACATGATTCCAATCAATGGCCAAAAGAACTTAAAGGACAAAGAGAAACCAATTCATTTAGGATTAAGACATGATTCCAATCAATGGCCAAAAGAACTTAAAGGACAAAGAGAAACCAATTCATTTAGGATTAAGACATGATTCCAATCAATGGCCAAAAGAACTTAAAGGACAAAGAGAAACCAATTCATTAGATTAAGACATGATTCCAATCAATGGCCAAAAGAACTTAAAGGACAAAGAGAAACCAATTCATTAGGATTAAGACATGATTCCAATCAATGGCCAAAAGAACTTAAAGGACAAAGAGAAACCAATTCATTTAGGATTAAGACATGATTCCAATCAATGGCCAAAAGAACTTAAAGGACAAAGAGAAACCAAGTCATTAGGATTAAGACATGATTCCAATCAATGGCCAAAAGAACTTAAAGGACAAAGAGAAACCAATTCATTTAGGATTAAGACATGATTCCAATCAATGGCCAAAAGAACTTAAAGGACAAAGAGAAACCAATTCATTAAGGATTAAGACATGATTCCAATCAATGGCCAAAAGAACTTAAAGGACAAAGAGAAACCAATTCATTTAGGATTAAGACATGATTCCAATCAATGGCCAAAAGAACTTAAAGGACAAAGAGAAACCAATTCATTAAGGATTAAGACATGATTCCAATCAATGGCCAAAAGAACTTAAAGGACAAAGAGAAACCAATTCATTAGGATTAAGACATGATTCCAATCAATGGCCAAAAGAACTTAAAGGACAAAGAGAAACCAATTCATTTAGATTAAGACATGATTCCAATCAATGGCCAAAAGAACTTAAAGGACAAAGAGAAACCAATTCATTTAGGATTAAGACATGATTCCAATCAATGGCCAAAAGAACTTAAAGGACAAAGAGAAACCAATTCATTAGGATTAAGACATGATTCCAATCAATGGCCAAAAGAACTTAAAGGACAAAGAGAAACCAATTCATTTAGGATTAAGACATGATTCCAATCAATGGCCAAAAGAACTTAAAGGACAAAGAGAAACCAATTCATTAAGGATTAAGACATGATTCCAATCAATGGCCAAAAGAACTTAAAGGACAAAGAGAAACCAATTCATTAGGATTAAGACATGATTCCAATCAATGGCCAAAAGAACTTAAAGGACAAAGAGAAACCAATTCATTTAGGATTAAGACATGATTCCAATCAATGGCCAAAAGAACTTAAAGGACAAAGAGAAACCAATTCATTAAGGATTAAGACATGATTCCAATCAATGGCCAAAAGAACTTAAAGGACAAAGAGAAACCAATTCATTTAGGATTAAGACATGATTCCAATCAATGGCCAGAAGAACTTAAAGGACAAAGAGAAATCAATTCATTTAGGATTAAGACATGATTCCAATCAATGGCCAAAAGAACTTAAAGGACAAAGAGAAACCAATTCATTTAGGATTAAGACATGATTCCAATCAATGGCCAAAAGAACTTAAAGGACAAAGAGAAACCAATTCATTTAGGATTAAGACATGATTCCAATCAATGGCCAAAAGAACTTAAAGGACAAAGAGAAACCAATTCATTAGGATTAAGACATGATTCCAATCAATGGCCAAAAGAACTTAAAGGACAAAGAGAAACCAATTCATTAGGATTAAGACATGATTCCAATCAATGGCCAAAAGAACTTAAAGGACAAAGAGAAACCAATTCATTAGGATTAAGACATGATTCCAATCAATGGCCAAAAGAACTTAAAGGACAAAGAGAAACCAATTCATTAGGATTAAGACATGATTCCAATCAATGGCCAAAAGAACTTAAAGGACAAAGAGAAACCAATTCATTTAGGATTAAGACATGATTCCAATCAATGGCCAAAAGAACTTAAAGGACAAAGAGAAACCAATTCATTTAGGATTAAGACATGATTCCAATCAATGCCCAAAAGAACTTAAAGGACAAAGAGAAACCAAGTCATTAAGGATTAAGACATGATTCCAATCAATGGCCAAAAGAACTTAAAGGACAAAGAGAAACCAATTCATTTAGATTAAGACATGATTCCAATCAATGGCCAAAAGAACTTAAAGGACAAAGAGAAACCAATTCATTAGGATTAAGACATGATTCCAATCAATGGCCAAAAGAACTTAAAGGACAAAGAGAAACCAATTCATTTAGGATTAAGACATGATTCCAATCAATGGCCAAAAGAACTTAAAGGACAAAGAGAAACCAATTCATTTAGGATTAAGACATGATTCCAATCAATGGCCAAAAGAACTTAAAGGACAAAGAGAAACCAATTCATTAGGATTAAGACATGATTCCAATCAATGGCCAAAAGAACTTAAAGGACAAAGAGAAACCAATTCATTTAGGATTAAGACATGATTCCAATCAATGGCCAAAAGAACTTAAAGGACAAAGAGAAACCAATTCATTTAGGATTAAGACATGATTCCAATCAATGGCCAAAAGAACTTAAAGGACAAAGAGAAACCAATTCATTTAGGATTAAGACATGATTCCAATCAATGGCCAAAAGAACTTAAAGGACAAAGAGAAACCAAGTCATTTAGGATTAAGACATGATTCCAATCAATGGCCAAAAGAACTTAAAGGACAAAGAGAAACCAATTCATTTAGGATTAAGACATGATTCCAATCAATGGCCAAAAGAACTTAAAGGACAAAGAGAAACCAATTCATTAGGATTAAGACATGATTCCAATCAATGGCCAAAAGAACTTAAAGGACAAAGAGAAACCAATTCATTAGGATTAAGACATGATTCCAATCAATGGCCAAAAGAACTTAAAGGACAAAGAGAAACCAATTCATTTAGGATTAAGACATGATTCCAATCAATGGCCAAAAGAACTTAAAGGACAAAGAGAAACCAAGTCATTAGGATTAAGACATGATTCCAATCAATGGCCAAAAGAACTTAAAGGACAAAGAGAAACCAATTCATTTAGGATTAAGACATGATTCCAATCAATGGCCAAAAGAACTTAAAGGACAAAGAGAAACCAATTCATTAGGATTAAGACATGATTCCAATCAATGGCCAAAAGAACTTAAAGGACAAAGAGAAACCAATTCATTTAGGATTAAGACATGATTCCAATCAATGGCCAAAAGAACTTAAAGGACAAAGAGAAACCAATTCATTTAGGATTAAGACATGATTCCAATCAATGGCCAAAAGAACTTAAAGGACAAAGAGAAACCAATTCATTAGGATTAAGACATGATTCCAATCAATGGCCAAAAGAACTTAAAGGACAAAGAGAAACCAATTCATTAGGATTAAGACATGATTCCAATCAATGGCCAAAAGAACTTAAAGGACAAAGAGAAACCAATTCATTAAGGATTAAGACATGATTCCAATCAATGGCCAAAAGAACTTAAAGGACAAAGAGAAACCAATTCATTAGGATTAAGACATGATTCCAATCAATGGCCAAAAGAACTTAAAGGACAAAGAGAAACCAATTCATTTAGGATTAAGACATGATTCCAATCAATGGCCAAAAGAACTTAAAGGACAAAGAGAAACCAATTCATTAGGATTAAGACATGATTCCAATCAATGGCCAAAAGAACTTAAAGGACAAAGAGAAACCAATTCATTAGGATTAAGACATGATTCCAATCAATGGCCAAAAGAACTTAAAGGACAAAGAGAAACCAATTCATTAGGATTAAGACATGATTCCAATCAATGGCCAAAAGAACTTAAAGGACAAAGAGAAACCAATTCATTTAGGATTAAGACATGATTCCAATCAACGGCCAAAAGAACTTAAAGGACAAAGAGAAACCAAGTCATTAAGATTAAGACATGATTCCAATCAATGGCCAAAAGAACTTAAAGGACAAAGAGAAACCAATTCATTTAGGATTAAGACATGATTCCAATCAATGGCCAAAACAACTTAAACGACAAAGAGAAACCAATTCATTTAGGATTAAGACATGATTCCAATCAAGGGCCAAAAGAACTTAAAGGACAAAGAGAAACCAATTCATTTAGGATTAAGATATGATTCCGATCAAGGGCCAAAAGAACTTAAAGGACAAAGAGAAACCAATTCATTTAGATTATGACTTGATTCCAATCAATGGCCAAAAGAACTTAAAGGACAAAGAGAAACCAATTCATTTAGGATTAAGACATGATTCCAATCAATGGCCAAAAGAACTTAAAGGGCAAAGCAAAACCAAGTCATTACGGATTAAGATATGATTCGGATCAAGGGCCAAAAGAACTTAAAGGATAAAGAGAAACCAATTCATTTAGGATTAAGATATGATTCCGATCAAGGGCCAAAAGAACTTAAAGGACAAAGCGAAACCAAGTCATTACGGATTAAGACATGATTCCAATCAAGGGCGAAAAGAACTTAAAGGACAAAGAGAAAGGATTAAGATTAACCAATTCAATCAATTAAAAGAACTTAAAGACAAAGCGAAACCAATTCATTAAGGATTAAGACATGGTTCCAATCAATGCCCAAAAGAACTTAAAGGACAAAGAGAAACCAATTCATTAAGGATTAAGACATGGTTCCAATCAATGGCCAAAAGAACTTAAAGGACAAAGAGAAA
>CM062530.1:32645185-32774043 GCA_031439595.1 Pterocarpus santalinus | reverse complement strand
CATTGATTGGAAACATGTCTTAATTCTAAATGAATTGGTTTCTCTTTGTCCTTTAAGTTCTTTTGGCCATTGATTGGAATCATGTCTTAATCCGTAATGACTTGGTTTCTCTTTGTCCTTTAAGTTCTTTTGGCCATTGATTGGAACCATGTCTTAATCCGTAATGACTTGGTTTCTCTTTGTCGTTTAAGTTCTTTTGGCCCTTGATTGGAAGCATATCTTTACCCTAAATGAATTGGTTTCTCTTTGTCCTTTAAGTTCTTTTGGCCATTGATTGGAATCATGTCTTAATCCTAAATGAATTGGTTTCTCTTTGTCCTTTAAGTTCTTTTGGCCATTGATTGGAATCATGTCTTAATCCGTAATGACTTGGTTTCTCTTTATCCTTTAAGTTCTTTTGGCCATTGATTGGAATCATGTCTTAATCCTAAATGAATTGGTTTCTCTTTGTCCTTTAAGTTCTTTTGGCCATTGATTGGAATCATGTCTTAATCCGTAATGACTTGGTTTCTCTTTGTCCTTTAAGTTCTTTTGGCCATTGATTGGAAACATGTCTTAATCCTAAATGAATTGGTTTCTCTTTGTCCTTTAAGTTCTTTGGGCCATTGATTGGAATCATGTCTTAATCCTAAATGACTTGGTTTCTCTTTGTCCTTTAAGTTCTTTTGGCCATTGATTGGAACCATGTCTTAATCCTTAATGAATTGGTTTCGCTTTGTCCTTTAAGTTCTTTTGGCCATTGATTGGAATCATGTCTTAATCCTAAATGAATTGGTTTCTCTTTGTCCTTTAAGTTCTTTTGGCCCTTGATCGGAATCATATCTTAATCCTAAATGAATTGGTTTCTCTTTGTCCTTTAAGTTCTTTTGGCCATTGATTGGAAACATGTCTTAATCCTAAATGAATTGGGTTTTCTTTGTCCTTTAAGTTCTTTTGGCCATTGATTGGAATCATGTCTTAATCCTAAATGAATTGGTTTCTCTTTGTCCTTTAAGTTCTTTTGGCCATTGATTGGAATCATGTCTTAATCCTAAATGAATTGGTTTCTCTTTGTCCTTTAAGTTCTTTTGGCCATTGATTGGAATCATGTCATAATCCGTAATGACTTGGTTTCTCTTTGTCCTTTAAGTTCTTTTGGCCATTGATTGGAATCATGTCTTAATCCTAAATGAATTGGTTTCTCTTTGTCCTTTAAGTTCTTTTGGCCCTTGATTGGAATCATGTCTTAATCCGTAATGACTTGGTTTCTCTTTGTCCTTTAAGTTCTTTTGGCCATTGATTGGAACCATGTCTTAATCCTTAATGAATTGGTTTTGCTTTGTCCTTTAAGTTCTTTTGGCCATTGATTGGAATCATGTCTTAATCCTAAATGAATTGGTTTCTCTTTGTCCATTAAATTCTTTTGGCCCTTGATCGGAATCATATCTTAATCCTAAATGAATTGGTTTCTCTTTGTCCTTTAAGTTCTTTTGGCCCTTGATCGGAATCATATCTTAATCCTAAATGAATTGGTTTCTCTTTGTCCTTTAAGTTCTTTTGGCCATTGATTGGAACCATGTCTTAATCCTAAATGACTTGGTTTCTCTTTGTCCTTTAAGTTCTTTTGGCCATTGATTGGAAACATGTCTTAATTCTAAATGAATTGGTTTCTCTTTGTCCTTTAAGTTCTTTTGGCCGTTGATTGGAATCATTTCTTAATCTGTAATGACTTGGTTTCTCTTTGTCCTTTAAGTTCTTTTGGCTATTGATTGGAACCATGTCTTAATCCTTAATGAATTGGTTTCTCTTTGTCCTTTAAGTTCTTTTGGCCATTGATTGGAATCATGTCTTAATCCTAAATGAATTGGTTTCTCTTTGTCCTTTAAGTTCTTTTGGCCATTGATTGGAAGCATGTCTTAATCCTAAATGAATTGGTTTCTCTTTGTCCTTTAAGTTCTTTTGGCCATTGATTGAAACAAGTCTTAATCCTTAACGAATTGGTTTCGCTTTGTCCTTTATGTTCTTTTGGCCCTTGATTGGAATCATGTCTTAATCCGTAATGACTTGGTTTCTCTTTGTCCTTTAAGTTCTTTTGGCCGTTGATTGGAATCATGTCTTAATCCGTAATGACTTGGTTTCTCTTTGTCCTTTAAGTTCTTTTGGCCATTGATTGGAAACATGTCTTAATTCTAAATGAATTGGTTTCTCTTTGTCCTTTAAGTTCTTTTGGCCATTGATTGGAATCATGTCTTAATCCGTAATGACTTGGTTTCTCTTTGTCCTTTAAGTTCTTTTGGGCATTGATTGGAACCATGTCTTAATCCTTAATGAATTGGTTTCTCTTTGTCCTTTAAGTTCTTTTGGCCATTGATTGGAATCATGTCTTAATCCTAAATGAATTGGTTTCTCTTTGTCCATTAAGTTCTTTTGGCCCTTGATTTGAATCACGTCTTAATCCTAAATGAATTGGTTTCTCTTTGTCCTTTAAGTTCTTTTGGCCGTTGATTGGAACCATGTCTTAATCCTTAATGAATTGGTTTCTCTTTGTGCTTTAAGTTCTTTTGGCCATTGATTGGAATCATATCTTAATCCTAAATGAATTGGTTTCTCTTTGTCCTTTAAGTTCTTTTGGCCATTGATTGGAATCATGTCTTAATCCGTAATGACTTGGTTTCTCTTTGTCCTTTAAGTTCTTTTGGCCATTGATTGGAAACATGTCTTAATCCTAAATGAATTGGTTTCTCTTTGTCCTTTAAGTTCTTTTGGCCATTGATTGGAATCATGTCTTAATCCGTAATGACTTGGTTTCTCTTTGTCCTTTAAGTTCTTTTGGCCATTGATTGGAACCATGTCTTAATCCTTAATGAATTGGTTTCTCTTTGTGCTTGAAGTTCTTTTGGCCATTGATTGGAACCAGGTCTTAATCCTAAATGACTTGGTTTCTCTTTGTCCTTTAAGTTCTTTTGGCCACTGATTGGAAACATGTCTTAATCCTAAATGAATTGGTTTCTCTTTGTCCTTTAAGTTCTTTTGGCCATTGATTGGAATCATGTCTTAATCCGTAATGACTTGGTTTCTCTTTGTCCTTTAAGTTCTTTTGGCCATTGATTGGAATCATGTCTTAATCCTAAATGAATTGGTTTCTCTTTGTCCTTTAAGTTCTTTTGGCCATTGATTGGAATCATGTCTTAATCCGTAATGACTTGGTTTCTCTTTGTCCTTTAAGTTCTTTTGGCCATTGATTGGAAACATGTCTTAATTCTAAATGAATTGGTTTCTCTTTGTCCTTTAAGTTCTTTTGGCCGTTGATTGGAATCATGTCTTAATCCGTAATGACTTGGTTTCTCTTTGTCCTTTAAGTTCTTTTGGCCATTGATTGGAACCATGTCTTAATCCTTAATGAATTGGTTTCGCTTTGTCCTTTAAGTTCTTTTGGCCATTGATTGGAATCATGTCTTAATCCTAAATGAATTGGTTTCTCTTTGTCCTTTAAGTTCTTTTGGCCGTTGATTTGAATAATGTCTTAATCCGTAATGACTTGGTTTCTCTTTGTCCTTTAAGTTCTTTTGGCCGTTGATTGGAACCATGTCTTAATCCTTAATGAATTGGTTTCGCTTTGTCCTTTAAGTTCTTTTGGCCATTGATTGGAATCATGTCTTAATCCGTAATGACTTGGTTTCTCTTTGTCCTTTAAGTTCTTTTGGCCATTGATTGGAATCATGTCTTAATCCGTAATGACTTGGTTTCTCTTTGTCCTTTAAGTTCTTTTGGCCATTGATTGGAAACATGTCTTAATCCTAAATGAATTGGTTTCTCTTTGTCCTTTAAGTTCTTTTGGCCATTGATTGGAATCATGTCTTAATCCTTAATGAATTGGTTTCGCTTTGTCCTTTAAGTTCTTTTGGCCATTGATTGGAATCATATCTTAATCCAAAACGAATTGAATTTTGTTTCTCCTTTAAGTTCTTTTGGCCGTTGATTGGAATCATGTCTTAATCCGTAATGACTTGGTTTCTCTTTGTCCTTTAAGTTCTTTTGGCCATTGATTGGAAACATGTCTTAATTCTAAATGAATTGGTTTCTCTTTGTCCTTTAA
The DNA here is from genome assembly GCA_031439595.1 of Pterocarpus santalinus. Taxonomy (NCBI): domain Eukaryota; kingdom Viridiplantae; phylum Streptophyta; class Magnoliopsida; order Fabales; family Fabaceae; genus Pterocarpus; species Pterocarpus santalinus. The sequence continues at coordinate 32,769,968 of CM062530.1, read as the reverse complement.
GTTCTTTTGGCCGTTGATTGGAATCATGTCTTAATCCGTAATGACTTGGTTTCTCTTTGTCCTTTAAGTTCTTTTGGCCATTGATTGGAACCATGTCTTAATCCTTAATGAATTGGTTTCTCTTTGTCCTTTAAGTTTTTTTGGGCATTGATTGGAATCATGTCTTAATCCTAAATGAATTGGTTTCTCTTTGTCCTTTAAGTTCTTTTGGCCCTTGATTGGAATCATGTCTTAATCCTAAATGAATTGGTTTCTCTTTGTCCTTTAAGTTCTTTTGGCCATTGATTGGAACCATGTCTTAATCCTTAATGAATTGGTTTCTCTTTGTGCTTGAAGTTCTTTTGGCCCTTGATTGGAATCATGTCTTAATCCTAAATGAATTTGTTTATCTTTGTCCATTAAGTTCTTTTGGCCATTGATTGGAATCATGTCTTAATCCGTAATGACTTGGTTTCTCTTTGTCCTTTAAGTTCTTTTGGCCATTGATTGGAAACATGTCTTAATCCTAAATGAATTGGTTTCTCTTTGTCCTTTAAGTTCTTTTGGCCATTGATTGGAATCATGTCTTAATCCGTAATGACTTGGTTTCTCTTTGTCCTTTAAGTTCTTTTGGCCATTGATTGGAAACATGTCTTAATCCTAAATGAATTGGTTTCTCTTTGTCCTTTAAGTTCTTTTGGCCATTGATTGGAATCATGTCACAATCCGTAATGACTTGGTTTCTTTTTGTCCTTTACGTTCTTTTGGCCATTGATTGGAATTATGTCATAATCCGTAATGACTTGGTTTCTCTTTCTCCTTTAAGTTCTTTTGGCCATGGATTGGAATCATATCTTAATCCTAAATGAATTGAATTCTCTTTGTCCTTTAAGTTCTTTTGACCATTGATTGCAATCATGTCGTCATCCGTAATGACTTGGTTTCTTTTTGTCCTTTAAGTTCTTTTGGCCATTGATTGGAAACATGTCTTAATTCTAAATAAAATGGTTTCTCTTTGTCCTTTAAGTTCTGTTGGCCGTTGATTGGAATCATGTCTTAATCCTAAATGAATTGGTTTCTCTTTATCCTTTAAGTTCTTTTGTCCATTGATTGGAACCATGTCTTAATCCTTAATGAATTGGTTTTGCGTTGCGCTTTAAGTTCTTTTGGCCCTTGATTCGAATCATGTCTTAATCCTAAATGAATTGGTTTCTCTGTATCCATTAAGTTCTTTTGGCCCTTGATTGGAATCATGTCTTAATCCTAAATGAATTGCTTTCTCTTTGTCCTTTGAGTTCTTTTGGCCAATGATTGGAATCATGTCTTAATCCGTAATGACTTGGTTTCTCTTTGTCCTTAAAGTTCTTTGGGCCATTGATTGGAATCACGTCTTAATCCTAAATGAATTGGTTTCTCTTTGTCCTTTATGTTCTTTTGACCATTGATTGGAATCATGTCTTAATCCGTAATGACTTGGTTTCTCTTTGTCCTTAAAGTTCTTTTGGCCATTGATTGGAAACATGTTTTAATTCTAAATGAATTGGTTTCTCTTTGTCCTTTAAGTTCTTTTGGCCGTTGATTGGAATCATGTCTTAATCCGTAATGACTTGGTTTCTCTTTGTCCTTTAAGTTCTTTTGGCCATTGATTGGAACCATGTCTTAATCCTTAATGAATTGGTTTCTCTTTGTGCTTGAAGTTCTTTTGGCCATTGATTGGAACCATGTCTTAATCCTTAATGAATTGGTTTCGCTTTGTCCTTAAAGTTCTTTTGGCCCTTACTTGGAATCACGTCTTAATCCTAAATGAATTGGTTTCTCTTTGTCCTTTAAGTTCTTTTGGCCATTGATTGGAACCATGTCTTAATCCTTAATGAATTGGTTTCGCTTTGTCCTTTAAGTTCTTTTGGCCCTTGATTGGAATCATGTCTTAATCCTAAATGAATTGGTTTCTCTTTGTCCTTTAAGTTCTTTTGGCCATTGATTGGAATCATGTCTTAATCCGTAATGACTTGGTTTCTCTTTGTCCTTTAAGTTCTTTTGGCCATTGATTGGAAACATGTCTTAATCCTAAATGAATTGGTTTCTCTTTGTCCTTTAAGTTCTTTTGGCCATTGATTGGAATCATGTCTTAATCCGAAATGAGTTGGTTTCTCTTTGTCCTTTAAGTTCTTTTGGCCATTGATCGGAATCATGTCTTAATCCTAAATGAATTGGTTTCTCTTTGTCCTTTAAGTTCTTTTGGCCATTGATTGGAATCATATCTTAATCCTAAATGAATTGAATTCTCTTTGTCCTTTAAGTTCTTTTGACCATTGATTGGAATCATGTCGTAATCCGTAATGACTTGGTTTCTCTTTGTCCTTTAAGTTCTTTTGGCCATTGATTGGAAACATGTCTTAATTCTAAATGAATTGGTTTCTCTTTGTCCTTTAAGTTCTTTTGGCCATTGATTGGAATCATGTCTTAATCCGAAATGACTTGGTTTCTCTTTGTCCTTTAAGTTCTTTTGGGCATTGATTGGAACCATGTCTTAATCCTTAATGAATTGGTTTCTCTTTGTCCTTTAAGTTCTTTTGGCCGTTGATTGGAACCATGTCTTAATCCTTAATGAATTGGTTTCGCTTTGTCCTTAAAGTTCTTTTGGCCATTGATTGGAACCATGTCTTAATCCTAAATGAATTGGTTTCTCTTTGTCCTTTAAGTTCTTTTGGCCGTTGATTGGAATCATGTCTTAATCCGTAATGACTTGGTTTCTCTTTGTCCTTTAAGTTCTTTTGGCGATTGATTGGAATCATGTCTTAATCCTAAATGAATTGGTTTCTCTTTGTCCTTTAAGTTCTTTTGGCCATTGATTGGAATCATGTCTTAATCCGAAATGACTTGGTTTCTCTTTGTCCTTTAAGTTCTTTTGGCCATTGATTGGAAACATGTCTTAATCCTAAATGAATTGGTTTCTCTTTGTCCTTTAAGTTCTTTTGGCCATTGATTGGAAACATGTCTTAATCCTAAATGAATTGGTTTTTCTTTGTCCTTTAAGTTCTTTTGACCATTGATTGGAAACATGTCTTAATCCTAAATGAATTGGTTTCTCTTTGTCCTTTAAGTTCTTTTGGCCATTGATTGGAAACATGTCTTAATCCTAAATGAATTGGTTTCTCTTTGTCCTTTAAGTTCTTTTGGCCATTGATTGGAATCATGTCTTAATCCTAAATGAATTGGTTTCTCTTTGTCCTTTAAGTTCTTTTGGCCGTTGATTGGAATCATGTCTTAATCCATAATGACTTGGTTTCTCTTTGTCCTTTAAGTTCTTTTGGCCATTGATTGGAATCATGTCTTAATCCTTAATGAATTGGTTTCGCTTTGTCCTTTAAGTTCTTTTGGCCCTTGATTGGAATCATGTCTTAATCCGTAATAACTTGGTTTCTCTTTGTCCTTAAAGTTCTTTTGGCCATTGATTGGAATCATGTCTTAATCCGTAATGACTTGGTTTCTCTTTGTCCTTTAAGTTCTTTTGGCCATTGATTGGAAACATGTCTTAATTCTAAATGAATTGGTTTCTCTTTGTCCTTTAAGTTCTTTTGGCCGTTGATTGGAATCATTTCTTAATCTATAATGACTTGGTTCTCTTTGTCCTTTAAGTTCTTTTGGCTATTGATTGGAACCATGTCTTAATCCTTAATGAATTGGTTTCTCTTTGTCCTTTAAGTTCTTTTGGCCTTTGATTGGAATCATGTCTTAATCCTAAATGAATTGGTTTCTTTTGTCCATTAAGTTCTTTTGGCCCTTGATTGGAATCATGTCTTAATCCTAAATGAATTGGTTTCTCTTTATCCTTTAAGTTCTTTTGTCCATTGATTGGAACCATGTCTTAATCCTTAATGAATTGGTTTCTTTGTCCTTTAAGTTCTTTTGGCCGTAGAGAGGCATCACGTCTTAATCCCAAACGAATTGGTTTCTCTTTGTCCTTTAAGTTCTTTTGGCCCTTGATTGGAATCATGTCTTAATCCGTAATGACTTGGTTTCTCTTTGTCCATTAAGTTCTTTTGGCCATTGATTGGAAACATGTCTTAATTCTAAATGAATTGGTTTCTCTTTGTCCTTTAAGTTCTTTTGGCCATTGATTGGAATCATGTCTTAATCCGTAATGACTTGGTTTCTCTTTGTCCTTTAAGTTCTTTTGGCCATTGATTGGAAACATGTCTTAATCCTAAATGAATTGGTTTCTCTTTGTCCTTTAAGTTCTTTTGGCCATTGATTGGAATCATGTCTTAATCCGTAATGACTTGGTTTCTCTTTGTCCTTTAAGTTCTTTTGGCCATTGATTGGAATCATATCTTAATCCTAAATGAATTGGTTTCTCTTTGTCCTTTAAGTTCTTTTGGGCATTGATTGGAACCATGTCTTAATCCTTAATGAATTGGTTTCTCTTTGTCCTTTAAGTTCTTTTGGCCATTGATTGGAATCATGTCTTAATCCTAAATGAATTGGTTTCTCTTTGTCCTTTAAGTTCTTTTGGCCATTGATTGGAATCATGTCTTAATCCGTAATGACTTGGTTTCTCTTTGTCCTTTAAGTTCTTTTGGCCATTGATTGGAATCATGTCTTAATCCTAAATGAATTGGTTTCTCTTTGTCCTTTAAGTTCTTTTGGCCATTGATTGGAATCATGTCATAATCCGTAATGACTTGGTTTCTCTTTGTCCTTTAAGTTCTTTTGGCCATTGATTGGAAACATGTCTTAATCCTAAATGAATTGGTTTCTCTTTGTCCTTTAAGTTCTTTTGGCGATTGATTGTAACAATGTCTTAATCCTAAATGAATTGGTTTCGCTTTGTCCTTTAAGTTCTTTTGGCCATTGATTGGAATCATATCTTAATCCTAAATGAATTGGTTTCTCTTTGTCCTTTAAGTTCTTTTGGCCATTGATTGGAATCATGTCTTAATCCGAAATGACTTGGTTTCTCTTTGTCCTTTAAGATCTTTTGGCCATTGATTGGAATCATGTCTTAATCCTAAATGAATTGGTTTCTCTTTGTCCTTTAAGTTCTTTTGGCCATTGATTGGAATCATGTCTTAATGCTAAATGAATTGGTTTCTCTTTGTCCTTCAAGTTCTTTTGGCCATTGATTGGAATCATGTCATAATCATAAATGAATTGGTTTCTCTTTGTCCTTCAAGTTCTTTTGGCCATTCATTGGAATCATGTCTTAATCCTAAATGAATTGGTTTCTCTTTGTCCTTAAGTTCTTTTGGCCACTGATTGGAATCATGTCTTAATCCTAAATGAATTGGTTTCTCTTTGTCCTTCAAGTTCTTTTGGCCATTCATTGGAATCATGTCTTAATCCTAAATGAATTGGTTTCTCTTTGTCCTTTCAGTTCTTTTGGCCCTTGATTGGAATCATGTCTTAATCCGTAATGACTTGGTTTCTCTTTGTCCTTTAAGTTCTTTTGGCCCTTGATCGGAATCATATCTTAATCCTAAATGAATTGGTTTCTCTTTGTCCTTTAAGTTCTTTTGGCCGTTGATTGGAATCATGTCTTAATCCGTAATGACTTGGTTTCTCTTTGTCCTTTAAGTTCTTTTGGCCATTGATTGGAAACATGTCTTAATCCTAAATGAATTGGTTTCTCTTTGTCCTTTAAGTTCTTTTGGCCATTGATTGGAATCATGTCTTAATCCTAAATGAATTGGTTTCTCTTTGTCCTTTAAGTTCTTTTGGCCATTGATTGGAATCATGTCTTAATCCGTAATGACTTGGTTTCTCTTTGTCCTTTAAGTTCTTTTGGCCATTGATTGGAAACATGTCTTAATCCTAAATGAATTGGTTTCTCTTTGTCCTTTAAGTTCTTTTGGCCATTGATTGGAATCATGTCTTAATCCTTAATGAATTGGTTTCTCTTTGTCCTTTAAGTTCTTTTGGCCGTTGATTGGAATCATGTCTTAATCCTAAATGAATTGGTTTCTCTTTGTCCTTTAAGTTCTTTTGGCCATTGATTGGAACCATGTCTTAATCCTTAATGAATTGGTTTCGCTTTGTCCTTTAAGTTCTTTTGGCCATTGATTGGAATCATGTCTTAATCCTAAATGAATTGGTTTCTCTTTGTCCTTTAAGTTCTTTTGGCCGTTGATTGGAATCATGTCTTAATCCGTAATGACTTGGTTTCTCTTTGTCCTTTAAGTTCTTTTGGCCATTGATTGGAAACATGTCTTAATCCTAAATGAATTGGTTTCTCTTTGTCCTTTAAGTTCTTTTGGCCATTGATTGGAATCATGTCTTAATCCTAAATGAATTGATTTCCCTTTGTCCTTTAAGTTCTTTTGGCCATTGATTTGAATCATGTCTTAATCCTAAATGAATTGGTTTCTCTTTGTCCTTTAAGTTCTTTTGGCCATTGATTGGAATCATGTCTTAATCCGTAATGACTTGGTTTCTCTTTGTCCTTTAAGTTCTTTTGGCCATTGATTGGAATCATATCTTAATCCTAAATGAATTGAATTCTCTTTGTCCTTGAAGTTCTTTTGGCCACTAATTGGAATCTTGTCCTAATCCAGAATGACTTGGTTTCTCTTTGTCCTATATGTTCTTTTGGCCATTGATTGGAAACATGTCTTAATTCTAAATGAATTGGTTTCTCTTTGTCCTTTAAGTTCTTTTGGCCCTTGATTGGAATCATGTCTTAATCCTAAATGAATTGGTTTCTCTTTGTCCATTAAGTTCTTTTGGGCATTGATTGGAACCATGTCTTAATCCGTAATGACTTGGTTTCTCTTTGTCCTTTAAGTTCTTTTGGCCATTGATTGGAAACATGTCTTAATCCTAAATGAATTGGTTTCTCTTTGTCCTTTAAGTTCTTTTGGCCATTGATTGGAATCATGTCTTAATCCGAAATGAGTTGGTTTCTCTTTGTCCTTTAAGTTCTTTTGGCCATTGATTGGAACCATGTCTTAATCCTAAATGAATTGGTTTCTCTTTGTCCTTTAAGTTCTTTTGGCCATTGATTGGAATCATGTCATAATCCGTAATGACTTGGTTTCTCTTTGTCCTTTAAGTTCTTTTGGCCATTGATTGGAATCATATCTTAATCCTAAATGAATTGAATTCTTTGTCCTTTAAGTTCTTTTGACCATTGATTGCAATCATGTCGTCATCCGTAATGACTTGGTTTCTTTTTGTCCTTTAAGTTCTTTTGGCCATTGATTGGAAACATGTCTTAATTCTAAATAAAATGGTTTCTCTTTGTCCTTTAAGTTCTTTTGGCCATTGATTGGAATCATGTCTTAATCCTAAATGAATTGGTTTCTCTTTGTCCTTTAAGTTCTTTTGGCTATTGATTGGAACCATGTCTTAATCCTTAATGAATTGGTTTCTCTTTGTGCCTGAAGTTCTTTTGGCCATTGATTGGAACCATGTCTTAATCCTAAATGAATTGGTTTCTCTTTGTCCATTAAGTTCTTTTGGCCCTTGATTGGAATCATGTCTTAATCCGTAATGACTTGGTTTCTCTTTGTCCTTTAAGTTCTTTTGGCCATTGATTGGAAACATGTCTTAATCCTTAAGGAATTGGTTTCTCTTTGTCCTTTAAGTTCTTTTTGCCATTGATTGGAATCATGTCTTAATCCTAATGACTTGGTTTCTCTTTGTCCTTTAAGTTCTTTTGGCCGTTGATTGGAATCATGTCTTAATCCGTAATGACTTGGTTTCTCTTTGTCCTTTAAGTTCTTTTGGCCATTGATTGGAACCATGTCTTAATCCTTAATGAATTGGTTTCTCTTTGTCCTTTAAGTTCTTTTGGCCATTGATTGGAATCATGTCTTAATCCCAAACGAATTGGTTTCTCTTTGTCCTTTAAGTTCTTTTGGCCCTTGATTGGAATCATGTCTTAATCCGTAATGACTTGGTTTCTCTTTGTCCTTTAAGTTCTTTTGGCCATTGATTGGAATCATGTCTTAATCCTTAATGAATTGGTTTCGCTTTGTCCTTTAAGTTCTTTTGGCCATTGATTGGAATCATGTCTTAATCCTAAATGAATTGGTTTCTCTTTGTCCACTAAGTACTTTTGGCCCTTGATTGGAATCATGTCTTAATCCGTAATGACTTGGTTTCTCTTTGTCCTTTAAGTTCTTTTGGCGATTGATTGGAACAATGTCTTAATCCTTAATGAATTGGTTTCGCTTTGTCCTTTAAGTTCTTTTGGCCATTGATTGGAATCATGTCATAATCCGTAATGACTTGGTTTCTCTTTGTCGTTTATGTTCTTTTCGCCGTGGATTGGAAACATGTCTTAATCCTAAATGAATTTGATGCGGAACCCCGTGGATATAAAGATCAAGAAACCCCAGGCACACACTTTGATAGAAAACAAGATGTAGAATAAAGACCCTCCCTACTAAACCCCCAAGAAACCTGTCCTTGGAAACGTAGATAACAGAGAAAAGATAGAATAGAAATTGATTGAATATCGCAAGGAATTTACCTTAGGATGAATTCTCTCAATTTCTTGATGCAACAAGCAAAGCAAATCACTCACCTCACTTGCACACAAAAGCACTGTTTTCTTGAAAGAAAACAAAACAGAATTTCAATTAATCAAAAACTGATAAACAATGTGTTCCTTGAGGTATTTATAACCTCTTACACTAGGTTAAACACTTAAACTAAGTCCAAGCCCAATAAGAAGTGTTCTAATGCTAAATAATATGAATTGGGCTGGATAAAACATAAAACATAAAATATGGGCTAAATAAAATAACTAAAAGTTTAGATGTCCTAAATACTTAAACTAATTAAACTAAACAAGACCAAAATAGGATAATGGCCCAACATGGCCAGTATAAGCTTCTAAGCCCAATTAGCAGCAAATAACAAGATCTTGGGTTGTCCATTAGCATGTGTTGGCATCTTCTTGGCCCATTCTTGATACATGTTTTCCACAATTGCTTTAGCCAAGTTCCCAAAGCTTTTCCTTCAGCATCTTTGCTCTTGCCCTTGTGATAGGTCCCACGGGCATGCTGAAATTCCCATCTTGCCCTTTAGTGCTGGAACGTCCAATTTGTCCTTCGGAGCACGTATCATTCCCTCCCTCCTCAAAAAGATTCGTCCTCAAATCTACATCCATGTCAAAAGGAGAAAGGTCAGAAACATTAAAAGTAGCTGAAACATTGTACTCACCTGGTAGGTCAATCTGATATGCATTGTCATTGATCCTCTCTAGCACTTGAAATGGACCATCTCCCCTAGCATCAAGCTTGGATTTCCTTTGAGTAGGAAACCTCTCCTTTCTCAAATGAACCCAAACCCAATCACCAGGTTCAAACACAATTTGTTTACGGCCCTTATTCACTCTTTGGGCTGTCAACCTGCTTCTCTTCTCAATCATCTCACGTGCCTTCATGTGCATCTCTTTAACCCTTTCAGCCTTGCCTTCACCATCTAAACTAACAATATCACTCAAAGGCAAAGGCATTAAATCCCAAACAGTTAAAGGATTAAAACCATACACAAGCTCAAATGGAGAAAAACCTGTAGAAGAATGTATAGTCCTATTATAAGCAAACTCAATAAAAGGCAAACAATCTTCCCAAGTTTTCAAATTCTTACCAACAATTGCACGCAATAAAGTCCCTAAAGTTCTATTCACCACTTCAGTTTGACCATCAGTTTGTGGGTGACAAGTAGTAGAATAAAGCAATTTTGTTCCCAACTTACCCCACAACACTTTCCAAAAATGACCCAAAAACTTCACATCACGGTCAGAAACAATAGTTCTAGGGACACCATGCAAACGCACAACTTCTCTAAAGAACAAATCAGCAATATTTGTTGCATCATCAGTTTTATGGCATGCAATAAAGTGAGCCATTTTACTAAATCTGTCCACTACAACAAAAATGCTATCTCTACCCTTCCTAGTTCTAGGCAATCCAAGCACAAAATCCATGGATATGTCAATCCAAGGATGAGTAGGAATAGGTAAGGGCATATACAAACCATGTGGCATAGACTTAGATTTAGCCTGTTTACATGCAATGCATCTAGCACAAATTCTCTCAACATCTTTTCGCATGTGAGGCCAATAAAAATGTTCAGACAACACATCCAAAGTCTTATGCACACCAAAATGACCCATCAATCCACCACAATGTGATTCCCTAACAAGCAATTCTCTAGTTGAGCAAATAGGCACACAAATTCTATTGCCACGAAACAGAAAACCTTCATGCCTATAGAACTTGTTAAATGCACCCTTTTCACATGCAGCATATATATTAGCAAAATCAGAGTCAGTTGCATACAAATCTTTCAAGTGCTCAAATCCTAACAACTTAGAAGAAAGTGTAGTGATTAAAACATATCTCCTAGATAAAGCATCAGCAACTACATTCTCTTTTCCTTGCTTATAAGCAATCACATATGGAAAGGTCTCAATGAATTCTACCCATTTGGCATGTCTTTTGTTCAACTTACATTGACCTTTTAGGTGCTTCAAAGACTCATGATCAGTGTGAATCACGAACTCTTTGGGCAGCAAATAATATTGCCAAACCTCCAAAGCTCGAACCAAGGCATATAGCTCCTTGTCATAGGTAGAATACTTGAGTTGAGCTCCATTCAACTTCTCACTGAAGAATGCAATGGGACGTTTTTCCTGCATCAAAACAGCACCTATACCAATCCCAGAAGCATCACATTCTACTTCAAAAGTCTTATCAAAATTAGGCAAAACAAGAATAGGAGCAGAACATAATTTTTCTTTCAAAGTGTTAAAAGCAAGTTCTTGTTCCTGTCCCCATTTAAACCCAACATCCTTTTTAACAATTTCAGTTAAAGGAGCAGCAATGGTAGAGAAATTTTTCACAAATCTCCTATAAAATCCAGCTAAACCATGAAAACTCCTTACCTCAGAAACACTCTTAGGCGTTGGCCATTCTTGAATAGCCTTCACCTTCTCCTCATCAACCTCAATACCATGTGCACTCACAACAAAACCAAGAAACACAACTCTATCAATGCAAAATGTGCACTTCCTAAGGTTGGCATACAACTTCTCCTTCCTAAGAACTTCTAAAACAGCCTTTACATGCAATATGTGTTCATCCAAACATTTGCTATAAATTAAGATATCATCAAAATAAACAACCACAAACTTCCCCAAGAAATCCCTCAAAACATGGTTCATTAAGCGCATGAAAGTACTAGGTGCATTAGTTAACCCAAAAGGCATAACCAACCACTCATAAAGACCATATTTTGTTTTAAATGCAGTCTTCCATTCATCCCCTGGTTTCATTCTAATTTGGTGATACCCACTTTTCAAATCAATTTTAGTGAATATGCATGCACCATTTAACTCATCAAGCATGTCATCTAACCTAGGAATAGGATGGCGATACTTTACCGTTATCTTGTTGACTGCACGGCAATCCACACACATCCTCCAAGTGCCATCTTTCTTTGGAACCAACAAAACTGGAACAGCACATGGACTCATGCTTTCCCTCACATACCCTTTAGCCAGCAAATCATCCACTTGCCTTTGAAGCTCCTTTGTCTCCTCAGGATTACTTCTATAGGCTGGTCTATTTGGAATACTAGCTCCAGGCACAAAATCAATTTGGTGCTCAATCCCTCTCAATGGTGGTAATCCACTTGGCACCTCACTAGGGAACACATCTTCAAACTCCTGCAACAAAGAAAGAAAACAACTAGGCAAATTTGGGTTAAGTTCAGTTTCATAGAGTAAAACCTCCTTAAATCGAATCATAATCAAAGCTCTCTTGCCTAACAAAGCACTTTTCAAATCTCTCTTTTGCATAAAAACATTTCCTCTCACTCTCTTCATTTTTCTCACTCTTCTCTTTCTTTTCACTCTTTTCTTTCTTTGCATTTTTCTCACCTCTCTCTTTCTTTTCTTTATTTTCTCTCACCATTGGGCCTTGTTCTTTATTCTTTTCTCTCATGGCCTCTTTTCTCTCTTTTTCTTTTTCCTCACTTCCCAAATTCCCCATACAAGTTTGTTGAAGCTTCACTTGATCAAGATACACCTCCTTGGGCGATAATGGTGCAAGAGTGATCTTGTGGCCATTATACTCAAAGGAATACCTATTCTTGTACCCATCATGTAGCACACGCCTATCAAATTGCCATGGTCTCCCCAACAACAAATGACTAGCCTGCATGGGTACTACATCACACATTACTTCATCACTATACTTCCCAATGGAGAATGCAACCACAACTTGTCTAGTAACTTTCACTTCCCCACTATTATTCAACCATTGCAACCTATATGGACTAGGATGCTTATCATGCTTCAATCCCAACTTCTCCACTAAGGTGGTACTAGCAACATTGGTGCAACTTCCACCATCAACAATCAAACTGCACACCTTTCCACCAACCAAACATCTAGTGTGAAAGATGTTCTCTCTTTGCTCTAGGCTATCCTCCTTAACTTGCATATTCAAAGCACGTCTAGCAACAAGAGACTCACCATGCACAGCATATTCAACATTCTCATCATTATCAGAACAGTCCTCTAATGGTGGCATATCATCACTACCATCAGACTTACCATCATCATCAGATTCAGATACAACTTCACCTCCCCTAATGACCATTGTTCTCTTGTTCGGGCAATTAGATGCATAATGGCCCAAGCCGTGGCACTTGAAGCATTTAACATCTCTATGTCTAGAAGTAACAGTAGAAGAAGATGAATTAGAAGTACCATTCTTCTTGGCTATGTCCAGTCCCTTCTCCTTGGGATTTGAGTACTTATTCCTCTTTATGTCCTCAAACTTAGACCATTTTGAACCCCACTTCGAGTTAGAATTTGAAAATGCCTTAGCTGCCCTTCTTTGATTTTGTTGTTTCTCCACCTTCATTGACATGCTAACCAAATCCTCCATCTCCACATAATGGTGTAATTCTACCACATCTGCAATCTCCTTGTTTAAACCACCTATAAACCGAGCCATAGTTACTTCCATGTCCTCCTTAATGTTGGCTTTAATCATGAGCATTTCCATCTCCTTGTGGTAATCTTCTACTGACTTGGAGCCTTGAATGAGCCTATGCAATTTTTGATGCACTTCCCTATAGTAGTGGGAAGGAACAAATCTCTTCTTCATTATTCTCTTCATCTCATCCCAAGTTTCGATGGGGTATTCCCCATTCCTCCTTCTGGACTTAACTAGCTCATCCCACCAAATTAGAGCGTAATCAGAAAATTCCACAGCAGCCAATCTGACCTTCTTCTCTTCAGAGTAATTATGACAAGCAAAAATCATCTCCACCTTTCTTTCCCACTCTAAATAAGCTTCAGCATCATTCCTACCCTTGAATGGTGGTATCTGCATCTTGATAGCGTTAATGTTGCTATCCCAAGCTCTGTTTCTAGTTCTCCTATTTCTGGCTGAATCAACTTCATCAAACTTCTCCCCAGATAGCTCATGGCTGGAATCATGGTGACGTCGATTCCTCAGATCAACTCGTCTACTTCCTTTGGACATGCTTTGTGTCATCTCCTTTCTCCACTCATCCATCTCTTCAAGTCTACTATTCAACTTCTGAAATTGACTAGTGAAAGCTTGGTACATGAGCTTCATGTCAAGTATCATACCAGGTTCCTCTTCATAATTTTCTTTTCCTTCCTTCCTTGAGTTGTTAGCCATTGAACAACCTGCAAAATGTTAATAAAAGAAAAGGACCTCACAAGCACTCTCTCACGTGTTTGCACTCAAAATTGGGTACACTCGTGTTTTCACTCAATTCTTGGCTTTTACCCTCTTTTGTGCTCACCACTCTTGCCTTTTACCACTCTTGATCACTTTAGAATGTTGCACTTTAGAAATTAAATGAAATCAAGCAAGGCAAATCCACAAGTAATATTACGATCAGAATTTGATGACAAGGACCAAGAGAAACTCAAGTTGAAGACTCAGAATGGATTACTTAATTTGCAAGGAAAAAAAAATGCAAAAGACACACAACTAAGGATTACTTAGACTCCAAGGAACCCAAGATAACACAAAATCTGGTGTAAATCAACCAAATCTGATGTAAATCAGATTTAAAAATCAAAATTTAAATTCCAAAGAAAGACAAGATATGTAATCTGATTTGAATTAAAACTGAATCTAAACACAATCTTTTTGAATTTGAAACAAAGGATAATGTAATCTGATGTGAATCAAAACTAAATCTGAGTATAATCCTTTCAATCTTTTCTAACTTCCCCTCCTTCTTCTCTTTTTTTTTTCGTCCTTCTTTTTTTTGGCTTTTTTTTTCATTTTTTTTTTCTGCACCTTTTTTTCTTTTTTTTCAAATTTGAACTAGCAACAAAGATTGAAAGCAAACAGGAGAAACACAAAGATGGAACAAAGATATGACCGCAACACAAAGGATAGACAAAAAAATAAGAACGCAAACAGACAAAGAAAGAAGACAAAAGGTAAACGTAAAAGACAGATAAATAGGAATTTATCTAGACCTTGCTCTGATACCAAATGATGCGGAACCCCGTGGATATAAAGATCCAGAAACCCCAGGCACACACTTTGATAGAAAACAAGACGTAGAATAAAGACCCTCCCTACTAAACCCCCAAGAAACCTGTCCTTGGAAACGTAGATAACAGGGAAAAGATAGAACAGAAATTGATTGAATATCGCAAGGAATTTACCTTAGGATGAATTCTCTCAATTTCTTGATGCAACAAGCAAAGCAAATCACTCACCTCACTTGCACACAAAAGCACTGTTTTCTTGAAAGAAAACAAAACAGAATTTCAATTAATCAAAAACTGATAAACAATGTGTTCCTTGAGGTATTTATAACCTCTTACACTAGGTTAAACACTTAAACTAAGTCCAAGCCCAATAAGAAGTGTTCTAATGCTAAATAATATGAATTGGGCTGGATAAAACATAAAATATGGGCTAAATAAAATAACTAAAAGTTTAGATGTCCTAAATACTTAAACTAACTAAACTAAACAAGACCAAAATAGGATAATGGCCCAACATGGCCAGTATAAGCTTCTAAGCCCAATTAGCAGCAAATAACAAGATCTTGGGTTGTCCATTAGTATGTGTTGGCATCTTCTTGGCCCATTCTTGATACATGTCTTCCACAATTGCTTTAGCCAAGTTCCCAAAGCTTTCCTTCAGCATCTTTGCTCTTGCCCTTGTGATAGGTCCCACGGGCAAGCTGAAATTCCCATCTTGCCCTTTAGTGCTGGAACGTCCAATTTGTCCTTCGGAGCACGTATCAGAATTGGTTTCTCTTTGTCCTTTAAGTTCTTTTGGCCATTGATTGGAATCATGTCTTAATCCTTAATGAATTGGTTTCGCTTTGTCCTTAAAGTTCATTTGGCCCTTACTTGGAATCACGCCTTAATCCTAAATGGATTGGTTTCTCTTTGTCCTTTAAGTTCTTTTGGCCATTGATTGGAACCATGTCTTAATCCTTAATGAATTGGTTTCGCTTTGTCCTTAAAGTTCTTTTGGCCCTTACTTGGAATCACGTCTTAATCCAAAATGAATTGGTTTTACTTTGTCCTTTATGTTCTTTTGGCCCTTGATTGGAATCATGTCTTAATCCGTAATGATATGGTTTCTCTTTGTCCTTTAAGTTCTTTTGGCCATTGATTGGAAACGTGTCTTAATCCTAAATGAATTGGTTTCTCTTTGTCCTTTAAGTTCTTTTGGCCATTGATTGGAATCATGTCATAATCCGTAATGACTTGGTTTCTCTTTGTCCTTTAAGTTCTTTTGGCCATTGATTGGAAACATGTCTTAATCCTAAATGAATTGGTTTCTCTTTGTCCTTTAAGTTCTTTTGGCCATTAATTGGAATCATGTCTTAATCCGTAATGACTTGGTTTCTCTTTATCCTTTAAGTTCTTTTGGCCCTTGATTGGAATCAAATCTTAATCCTAAACGAATTGGTTTCTCTTTGTCCTTTAAGTTCTTTTGGCCATTGATTGGAATCATGTCATAATCCGTAATGACTTGGTTTCTCTTTGTCCTTTATGTTCTTTTGGCCGTTGATTGGAAACATGTCTTAATCCTAAATGAATTGGTTTCTCTTTGTCCTTTAAGTTCTTTTGGCCATTGATTGGAACCATGTCTTAATCCTTAATGAATTGGTTTCGCTTTGTCCTTAAAGTTCTTTTGGCCCTTACTTGGAATCACGCCTTAATCCTAAATGAATTGGTTTCTCTTTGTCCTTTAAGTTCTTTTGGCCATTGATTGGAACCATGTCTTAATCCTTAACGAATTGGTTTCGCTTTGTCCTTAAAGTTCTTTTGGCCTTTCCTTGGAATCACGTCTTAATCCAAAATGAATTGGTTTTACTTTGTCCTTTATGTTCTTTTGGCCCTTGATTGGAATCATGTCTTAATCCGTAATGATATGGTTTCTCTTTGTCCTTTAAGTTCTTTTGGCCATTGATTGGAAACGTGTCTTAATCCTAAATGAATTGGTTTCTCTTTGTCCTTTAAGTTCTTTTGGCCATTGATTGGAATCATGTCATAATCCGTAATGACTTGGTTTCTCTTTGTCCTTTAAGTTCTTTTGGCCATTGATTGGAAACATGTCTTAATCCTAAATGAATTGGTTTCTCTTTGTCCTTTAAGTTCTTTTGGCCATTAATTGGAATCATGTCTTAATCCGTAATGACTTAGTTTCTCTTTATCCTTTAAGTTCTTTTGGCCATTGATCGGAATCATGTCTTAATCCTAAATGAATTGGTTTCGCTTTGTCCATTAAGTCCTTTTGGCCATTGATTGGAATCATGTCATAATCCGTAATGACTTGGTTTCTCTTTGTCCTTTATGTTCTTTTGGCCGTTGATTGGAAACATGTCTTAATCCTAAATGAATTGGTTTCTCTTTGTCCTTTAAGTTCTTTTGGCCGTTGATTGGAACCATGTCTTAATCCTTAATGAATTGGTTTCGCATTGTCCTTAAAGTTCTTTTGGCCCTTACTTGGAGTCACGTCTTAATCCTAAATGAATTGGTTTCTCTTTGTCCTTTAAGTTCTTTTGGCCATTGATTGGAACCATGTCTTAATCCTTAATGAATTGGTTTCGCTTTGTCCTTAAAGTTCTTTTGGCCCTTACTTGGAATCACGTCTTAATCCTAAATGAATTGGTTTCTCTTTGTCCTTTATGTTCTTTTGACCATTGATTGGAATCATGTCATAATCCGTAATGACTTGGTTTCTCTTTGTCCTTTAAGTTCTTTTGGCCATTGATTGGAAACGTGTCTTAATCCTAAATGAATTGGTTTCTCTTTGTCCTTTAAGTTCTTTTGGCCATTGATTGGAATCATGTCATAATCCTAAATGAATTGGTTTCTCTTTGTCCTTTAAGTTCTTTTGGCCATTGATTGGAATCATGTCTTAATCCGTAATGACTTGGTTTCTCTTTATCCTTTAAGTTCTTTTGGCCATTGATTGGAATCATATCTTAATCCTAAATGAATTGAATTCTCTTTGTCCTTTAAGTTCTTTTGACCATTGATTGGAATCATGTCATAATCCGTAATGACTTGGTTTCTTTTTATCCTTTAAGTTCTTTTGGCCGTTGATTGGAATCATGTCTTCATCCTAAATGAATTGGTTTCGCTTTGTCCTTTAAGTTATTTTGGCCCTTGATTGGAATCATGTCTTAATCCGTAATGACTTGGTTTCGCTTTGTCCTTTAAGTTCTTTTGGCCATTGATTGGAATCATATCTTAATCCTAAATGAATTGAATTCTCTTTGTCCTTTAAGTTCTTTTGACCATTGATTGCAATCACGCCATAATCCGTAGTGACTTGGTTTCTCTTTGTCCTTAAAGTTCTTTTGGCCATTGATTGGAAACATGTTTTAATTCTAAATGAATTGGTTTCTCTTTGTCCTTTAAGTTCTTTTGGCCATTGATTGGAATCATGTCTTAATCTGTAATGACTTGGTTTCTTTTGATCCTTTAAGTTCTTTTGGCCATTGATTGGAACTATGTCTTAATCCTTAATGAATTGGTTTTGCTTTCCCCTTTAAGTTCTTTTGGCCCTTGATTGGAATCATGCCTTAATCCGTAATGACTTGGTTTCTCTTTGTCCATTAAGTTCTTTTGGCCATTGATTGGAATCATATCTTAATCCTAAATGAATTGAATTCTGTTTCTCCTTTAAGTTCTTTTGACCATTGATTGGAATCACGCCATAATCCATAATGACTTGGTTTCTCTTTGTCCTTAAAGTTCTTTTGGCCATTGATTGGAAACATGTTTTAATTCTAAATGAATTGGTTTCTCTTTGTCCTTTAAGTTCTTTTGGCCGTTGATTGGAATCATGTCTTAATCCGTAATGACTTGGTTTCTCTTTGTCCTTTAAGTTCTTTTGGCCACTGATTAGAACCATGTCTTAATCCTTAATGAATTGGTTTCGCTTTATCCTTTAAGTTCTTTTGGCCGTTGATTGGAATCATGTCTTAATCCTAAATGAATTGGTTTCTCTTTGTCCATTAAGTTCTTTTGGCCCTTGTTAAGTTCTTTTGGGCATTGATTGGAATCATGTCTTAATCCGTAATGACTTGGTTTCTCTTTGTCCTTTAAGTTCTTTTGGGCATTGATTGGAACCATGTCTTAATCCTTAATGAATTGAATTCTGTTTCTCCTTTAAGTTCTTTTGACTATTGATTGGAATCATGTCTTAATCCGTAATGACTTGGTTTCGCTTTGTCCTTTAAGTTCTTTTGGCCATTGATTGGAAACATGTCTTAATCCTAAATGAATTGGTTTCTCTTTGTCCTTTAAGTTCTTTTGGCCGTTGATTGGAATCATGTCTTAATCCGTAATGACTTGGTTTCTCTTTATCCTTTAAGTTCTTTTGGCCATTGATTGGAATCATATCTTAATCCTAAATGAATTGAATTCTCTTTGTCCTTTAAGTTCTTTTGACCATTGATTGGAATCATGTCATAATCCGTAATGACTTGGTTTCTTTTTGTCCTTTAAGTTCTTTTGGCCATTGATTGGAAACATGTCTTAATTCTAAATGAATTGGTTTCTCTTTGTCCTTTAAGTTCTTTTGGCCATTGATTGGAAACATGTTTTAATTCTAAATGAATTGGTTTCTCTTTGTCCTTTAAGTTCTTTTGGCCATTGATTGGAATCATGTCATAATCCGTAATGACTTGGTTTCTCTTTGTCCTTTAAGTTCTTTTGGCCGTTGATTGGAATCATGTCTTAATCCGTAATGACTTGGTTTCTCTTTGTCCTTTAAGTTCTTTTGGCCGTTGATTGTAATCATATCTTTATCCTAAATAAATTGAATTCTGTTTGTCATTTAAGTTCTTTTGATCATTGATTGGAATCATGCCATAATCTGTAATGACCTGGTTTCTCTTCGTCCTTAAAGTTCTTTTGGCCTTTGATTGGAAACATGTTTTAATTCTAAATGAATTGGTTTCTCTTTGTCCTATAAGTTCTTTTGGCCGTGGATTGGAATCATGTCTTAATCCATAATGACTCGGTTTCTCTTTGTCCTT
This sequence comes from Pterocarpus santalinus, assembly GCA_031439595.1. NCBI lineage: Eukaryota > Viridiplantae > Streptophyta > Magnoliopsida > Fabales > Fabaceae > Pterocarpus > Pterocarpus santalinus. The sequence goes on along the minus strand of CM062530.1, from coordinate 32,750,450 downwards.
TAAGTTCTTTTGGGCATTGATTAGAACCATGTCTTAATCCTTAATGAATTGATTTTGCTTTGCCCTTTAAGTTCTTTTGGCCCTTGATTGGAATCATGTCTTAATCCTAAATGAAATGGTTTCTCTTTGTCCATTAAATTCTTTTGGCCCTTGATCGGAATCATATCTTAATCCTAAATGAATTGGTTTCTCTTTGTCCTTTAAGTTCTTTTGGCCCTTGATTGGAATCATGTCTTAATCCGTAATGACTTGGTTTCTCTTTGTCCTTTAAGTTCTTTTGGCCATTGATTGGAATCATACCTTAATCCTAAATGAATTGAATTCTGTTTCTCCTTTATGTTCTTTTGACCATTGATTGGAATCATGCCATAATCTGTAATGACTTGGTTTCTCTTTGTCCTTAAAGTTCTTTTGGCAATTGATTTGAAACATGTTTTAATTCTAAATGAATTTGTTTCTCTTTGTCCTTTAAGTTCTTTTGGCCGTTGATTGGAATCATGTCCTAATCCGTAATGACTTGGTTTCTCTTTGTCCTTTAAGTTCTTTCGGGCATTGATTAGAACCATGTCTTAATCCTTAATGATTTGTTTCGCTTTGTCCTTTAAGTTCTTTTGGCCATTGATTGGAATCATGTCTTAATCCTAAATGAATTGGTTTCTCTTTGTCCGTTAAGTTCTTTTGGCCCTTGTTAAGTTCTTTTGGGCATTGATTGGAATCATGTCTTAATCCGTAATGACTTGGTTTCTCTTTGTCCTTTAAGTTCTTTTGGGCATTGATTGGAACCATGTCTTAATCCTAAATGAATTGAATTCTGTTTCTCCTTTAAGTTCTTTTAACCATTGATTGGAATCACGCCATAATCCGTAATGACTTGGTTTCTCTTTGTCCTTTAAGTTCTTTTGGCCATTGATTGGAAACATGTCTTAATCCTAAATGAATTGGTTTCTCTTTGTCCTTAAAGTTCTTTTGGCCATTGATTGGAAACATGTTTTAATTCTAAATGAATTGGTTTCTCTTTGTCCTTTAAGTTCTTTTCGCCATTGACTAGAATCATGTCATAATCCGTAATGACTTGGTTTCTCTTTGTCCTTTCAGTTCTTTTGGCCATTGATTGGAAACATGTCTTAATCCGAAATGAATTGCTTTCTCTTTGTCCTTTAAGTTCTTTTGGCCATTGATTGGAATCATGTCTTAATCCGTAATGACTTGGTTTCTCTTTATCCTTTAAGTTCTTTTGGCCATTGATTGGAATCATATCTTAATCCTAAATGAATTGAGTTCTCTTTGTCCTTTAAGTTCTTTTGACCATTGATTGGAATCATGTCTTAATTCTAAATGAATTGGTTTCTCTTTGTCCTTATAGTTCTTTTGGCCATTGATTGGAAACATGTTTTAATTCTAAATGAATTGGTTTCTCTTTGTCCTTTATGTTCTTTTCGCCATTGATTGGAATCATGTCATAATCCGTAATGACTTGGTTTCTCTTTGTCCTTTCAGTTCTTTTGGCCATAGATTGGAAACATGTCTTAATCCGAAATGAATTGCTTTCTCTTTGTCCTTTAAGTTCTTTTGGCCGTTGATTCGAATCATGTCTTAATCCGTAATGACTTGGTTTCTCTTTGTCCTTTAAGTTCTTTTGGGCATTGATTGGAACCATGTCTTAATCCTAAATGAATTGGTTTCTCTTTGTCCGTTAAGTTCTTTTGGCCCTTGTTAAGTTCTTTTGGGCATTGATTGGAATCATGTCTTAATCCGTAATGACTTGGTTTCTCTTTATCCTTTAAGTTCTTTTGGCCATTGATTGGAATCATATCCTAATCCTAAATGAATTGAGTTCTCTTTGTCCTTTAAGTTCTTTTGACCATTGATTGGAATCATGTCATAATCCGTAATGACTTGGTATCTTTTTGTCCTTTAAGTTCTTTTGGCCATTGATTGGAAACATGTCTTAATTCTAAATGAATTGGTTTCTCTTTGTCCTTAAAGTTCTTTTGGCCATTGATTGGAAACATGTTTTAATTCTAAATGAATTGGTTTCTCTTTGTCCTTTAAGTTCTTTTGGCCATTGATTGGAATCATGTCATAATCCGTAATGACTTGGTTTCTCTTTGTCCTTTCAGTTCTTTTGGCCATTGATTGGAAACATGTCTTAATCCGAAATGAATTGCTTTCTCTTTGTCCTTTAAGTTCTTTTGGCCGTTGATTCGAATCATGTCTTAATCCGTAATGACTTGGTTTCTCTTTGTCCTTTAAGTTCTTTTGGGCATTGATTGGAACCATGTCTTAATCCTAAATGAATTGAATTCTGTTTCTCCTTTAAGTTCTTTTGACCATTGATTGGAATCACGCCATAATCCGTAATGACTTGGTTTCTCTTTGTCCTTTAAGTTCTTTTGGCCATTGATTGGAAACATGTCTTAATCCTAAACGAATTGGTTTCTCTTTGTCCATAAAGTTCTTTTGGCCATTGATTGGAAACATGTTTTAATTCTAAATGAATTGCTTTCTCTTTGTCCTTTAAGTTCTTTTCGCCATTGATTGGAATCATGTCATAATCCGTAATGACTTGGTTTCTCTTTGTCCTTTCAGTTCTTTTGGCCATTGATTGGAAACATGTCTTAATCCGAAATGAATTGCTTTCTCTTTGTCCTTTAAGTTCTTTTGGCCATTGATTGGAATCATGTCTTAATCCGTAATGACTTGGTTTCTCTTTATCCTTTAAGTTCTTTTGGCCATTGATTGGAATGATATCTTAATCCTAAATGAATTGAGTTCTCTTTGTCCTTTAAGTTCTTTTGACCATTGATTGGAATCATGTCATAATCCGTAATGACTTGGTATCTTTTTGTCCTTTAAGTTCTTTTGGCCATTGATTGGAAACATGTCTTAATTCTAAATGAATAGGTTTCCCTTTGTCCTTTAAGTTCTTTTGGCCGTTGATTGGAATCATGTCTTCATCCTAAATGAATTGGTTTCACTTTGTCCTTTAAGTTATTTTGGCCCGTGATTGGAATCATGTCTTAATCCGTAATGACTTGGTTTCGCTTTGTCCATTAAGTTCTTTTGGCCATTGATTGGAATCATATCTTAATCCTAAATGAATTGAATTCTGTTTCTCCTTTAAGTTCTTTTGACCATTGATTGGAATCACGCCATAATCCGTAATGACTTGGTTTCTCTTTGTCCTTAAAGTTCTTTTGGCCATTGATTGGAAACATGCTTTAATTCTAAATGAATTGGTTTCTCTTTGTCCTTTAAGTTCTTTTGGACATTGATTGGAACCGTATCTTAATCCTTGATAAATTGGTTTTGCTTTCTCCTTTAAGTTCTTTTGGCCCTTGATTGGAATCATGTCTTAATCCGTAATGACTTGGTTTCTCTTTGTCCATTAAGTTCTTTTGGCCATTGATTGGAATCATATCTTAATCCTAAATGAATTGAATTCTGTTTCTTCTTTAAGTTCTTTTGACCATTGATTGGAATCACGCCATAATCCGTAATGACTTGGTTTCTCTTTGTCCTTAAAGTTCTTTTGGCCATTGATTGGAAACATGTTTTAATTCTAAATGAATTGGTTTCTCTTTGTCCTTTAAGTTCTTTTGGCCGTTGATTGGAATCATGTCTTAATCCGCAAGGACTTGGTTTCTCTTTGTCCTTTAAGTTCTTTTGGCCGTTGATTGTATTCATATCTTTATCCTAAATAAATTGAATTCTGTTTGTCATTTAAGTTCTTTTGATCATTGATTGGAATCATGCCATAATCCGTAATGACCTGGTTTCTCTTCGTCCTTAAAGTTCTTTTGGCCTTTGATTGGAAACATGTTTTAATTCTAAATGAATTGGTTTCTCTTTGTCCTAGAAGTTCTTTTGGCCGTGGATTGGAATCATGTCTTAATCCATAATGACTCGGTTTCACTTTGTCCTTTAAGTTCTTTTGGCCATTGATTGGAACAATGTCTTAATCCTTAATGAATTGGTTTCGCTTTGTCCTTTATGTTCTTTTGGCCGTTGATTGGAATCATGTCTTAATCCTAAATGAATTTGTTTCTCTTTGTCCATTAAGTTCTTTTGGCCCTTGATTGGAATCATGTCTTAATCCGTAATGACTTGGTTTCTCTTTGTCCTTTAAGTTCTTTTGGCGATTGATTGGAACTATGTCTTAATCCTTAATGAATTGGTTTCGCTTTGTCCTTTAAGTTATTTTGGCCCTTGATTGGAATCATGTCTTAATCTGTAATGACTTGGTTTCGCTTTGTCCTTTAAGTTCTTTTGGCCATTGATTGGAACCATGTCTTAATCCTTAATGAATTGGTTTTGCTTTGCCCTTTAAGTTCTTTTGGGCCTTGATTGGAATCATGTTTTTATCCTAAATGAATTGGTTTCTCATTGTCAATTAAATTCTTTTCGCCCTTGATCGGAATCATATCTTAATCCTAAATGAATTGGTTTCTCTTTGTCCTTTAAGTTCTTTTGGCCCTTGATTGGATTCATGTCTTAATCCATAATGACTTGGTTTCTCTTTGCCCTTTAAGTTCTTTTGGCCATTCATTTGAATCATGTCTTAATCTGAAATGACTTGGTTTCTCTTCATCCTTTAAGTTCTTTTGGCCATTGACTGGAAACAAGTCTTAATCCTTAATGAATTGGTTTCGCTTTGTCATTCAAGTTATTTTGGCCCTTGATTGGAATCATGTCTTAATCCGTAATGACTTGGTTCCTCTTCGTCCTTTAAGTTCCTTTGGCCATTGATTGGAATCATATCTTAATCCTAAATAAATTGTATTCTCTTTGTCCATTAAGTTCTTTTGACCATTGATTGGAATCATGTCATAATCCGTAATGACTTGGTTTCTCTTTGTCCTTTAAGTTCTTTTGGCCATTGATTGGAAACATGTCTTAATCCTAAATGAATTGGTTTTTCTTTGTCCATTAAGTTCTTTTGGCCCTTGATTGGAATCATGTCTTAATCCGTAATGACTTGGTTTAGCTTTGTCCTTTAAGTTCTTCTGGCCCTTGATTGGAACCATGTCTTAATCCTTAATGAATTGGTTTTGCTTTGCCCTTTAAGTTCTTTTGGCCGTTGATTGGAATCATGTCTTAATCCTAAATGAATTGGTTTCTCTTTGTCCATTAAATTCTTTTGGCCCTTGATCGGAATCATATCTTAATTCTAAATGAATTGGTTTCACTTTGTCCTTTAAGTTCTTTTGGCCCTTGATTGGAATCATGTCATAATCCATAATGACTTGGTTTCTCTTTGTCCTTTAAGTTCTTTTGGCCATTGATTGGAAACATGTATTAATTCTAAATGAATTGGTTTCTCTTTGTCCTTTAAGTTCTTTTAGCCGTTGATTGGAATCATGTCTTAATCCGTAATGACTTGGTTTCTCTTCGTCCTTTAAGTTCTTTTGGCCGTTGATTGGAATCATGTCTTAATCCGTAATGACTTGGTTTCTCTTTGTCCTTTAAGTTCTTTTGGGCTTTGATTGGAACCAAGTGTTAATCCTTAATGAATTGGTTTCGCTTTGACCTTTAAGTTCTTTTGGCCATCGATTGGAATCATGTCTTAATCCTAAATGAATTGGTTTCGCTTTATCCATTAAGTTATTTTGGCCGTTGATTGGAACCATGTCTTAATCCGCAATGACTTGGTTTCTCTTTGTTGATGAGGACACAAAGGGCCAGGCCCAAGTCCAGACTCAAGCCCAAAAAGAAGCCCAAGATCCAATACAAGGCCTTGGAGGACCCATGACAAGAGCTAGAGCAAAGAAGATCCAAGAAGCTGTCAAACGTGTGATTATCTCCTTGTTGGAAGCCCAAACACAATTTGAAGCCCAATATCCGAATGAAGCCCAACACATGAATCTGAGAGTTTACACATGCGTAGCCCACTTGGAGTGAGAGGAAAAGAGCCCAAAGAGTCAATCTGAATTAGCAAGACTTTAGTTGTTTATTTTAGTTTTCTATTGTTATGTTGTGATAAAAAAAAGATATAAATTATCTATAGTAGGATTAGAACCCAAGCACTTGAGGCTGAATATGTCTACTTAACCCCTAGAACACATCAGCAATGCTTATGCTAAGGGGGTTTTGCTTTTAGTTTTGTTAAGTCTTAGGGGCAAACTCATGAATTGATTTGTATTAAAACATTTGGAGATCAAAACAGACCAGAATACGTATGTTGCACAAATTGTGAGTTTTGCTCTACTAGGGTTCTTCCTTGCATCTTTTGATCTTATCAAGAATCCTCCAATTCTTGTGGCGATCCTTCTTGGCTTATCAAACTAGGTTTGTGGCGCCATTCTTATCTTGTTTTCTTTTTCGTCAATGTCGCATTAATTTTCCCAGAATTCGTCTCAATTATCTCTTGCTCATATCTCGGGTTATACGTATTGTTTTTCAGTGATTCTTGAGTCTAAATTGAGTTTCAGAATGTCATCTTTCCTCTCGTTTTGGAATCGCTCAATTCCGATGTCTATAGCGTCAGATACGAAACCTTTTTAACAAGACGTCTGGAGCCCTATTTTCTGCGCAAACTTGTTTTTGATTTGATCATATTTCTTGTGTCCTAGTCCTAGATAGATCCTAATTCAAGCGGTTTAAGATGAAAACTCATCATTTGGTATCAGAGCTAGTCACTAGGGCTAGTTGTGGATGTGAATTTAGAGGAAAAAGGGGCTGTTTGGGTGATTGTTTTTGCAGAAAAAAAAATAGCAGAAATTTGATTGCTTGAAGGCTGCAAGGAGGTGTTGCATTGGCTGACAAGTAGGTACTTGTAAAACCTTGATTGTAATTGCTTGTTTGATGCCTAATTTGAGGGAATTCAAATTCTGAATTGTAACTGTTTGATGGTGAATTTGGTGCTGAAATTTACTTCAAGTGTGGCTGGGATTTGTTGAACAATTGTGAGTGATTTGAAGGATAAAATTCTGCATTCAAAGTAGAAAAAAAAAAAATGAAAAGAAGGAGAACAGAATTGAAGGTGAAAAAAAAAAATTGAGTTCTTGAGCTATCTTGAAATTCTGGATTTAGAGGGCTTGAAATTTCTTTTAACTAAGTTTCTTTGGTCTATTTCTTGTTTCTAAGTTGATATCCTTGTTCCTTTGGTTTGTAGTAATTTGTGTTCCTTTGTTCTTCTTAGTTGCAGTTTGTACCTTTGCTGTCCTAAACCTGTGAGTTTGTTTTCTTTTCATTTTCTTAAGTTGTGCCTTGTGTCTTGTCTCATCTTTGTTTTCCATAGAGTCCGTGTTTATCTTTCTTGTCTTGTGTTTGCTACCCTTAAGTAATTCTTGGTAATTGATTGTTTGATCTAGTAAGAACCTTAAGCTAGAGGAAGAGTGGAAAAAGGCAAGAGCGTTACATTACATAAAAGCCAATTTTGAGTGCAGCAAACATGAGTGAGACATCTTTAAGAGTGTAAACACGTGAGACGTGTGGTGGGGTCCTATTGCTTTCACTTTTGTTTTCTTTTACTTGAATGATGGCAGGAACAGGTGGTAGTGGTAGCCCTCCTCCTGAAGGAAACAATAGATTGTTAGTGGAGGCTATTACAGCTCAAATGGAAAGGATGATGAGGGAGCATACAGAGGAGTTGATACGTGCTCAGGAGGGTATTTTGGTTATTCCAACACTGGAAAAGAGCTTGTTTCTAGCAAGTTGGTTCTGCCTTGGAGATCAAGCAAACGAAGAGCTTATTTCAAGTTACTTGGAAATCAAGGAATCAAGCATAATTAAAGTAACTTGAAGAGCAAGCAATCTAATCATGTTGGAGATATGTTTAGATTGTAGGTAGATTCTTTTTTGATTTGTTTTGACTTAGTCTAGATTTGTTTAGATTTAAATTGCTTCAGTTTATCTTTTAGGATTTAAATCAAATATGATCTAATCTATAAAGATCAAATCTGATTTAAAATTAGATAGGAATAAATCTTTTAGAATAGAATCGTATCTTTAATTTTTAAATTTTAGCTTCAAATCAAATCTTTTAGATAGGATTAGATAATTTCTAGTTTTAGAATTTATGTATAAATAGGCAACATGGCCTATAGACAATAGAGAATTTTGATCATATTTTTTTATCATGGTTTAACTACTAATAAAATTGTGAGGTTTTCCTCATGTTGTTCTGTGTGATGCAGAATGTTTCTATCTTTTCCCTGTTATCTACGTTTCCAAGGATAGGTTTCTTGGGGGTTTAGTAGGGAGGGTCTTTACTCTACGTCTTGTTTTCTATCAAAGTGTGTGCTTGGGGTTTCTGGATCTTTATATCCATGGGGTCTCCACTTTGATAGAAAACAAGACGAGAGTAAAGACCCTCCCTACTAAACCCCCAAGAAACCTATCCTGGAAACGTAGATAACAGGAAAAGATAGAAACATTCTGCATCACACGTAACAACATGAGGAAAACCTCACAATTTTATTAGTAGTTAAACCATGATAAAATATGATCAAAATTCTCTATTGTCTATAGGCCAAGTTGCCTATTTATACATAAATTCTAAAACTAGAAATTATCTAATCCTATCTAAAAGATTTGATTTGAAGCTAAAATTTAAAATTAAAGATACGATTCTATTCTAAAAGATTTATTCCTATCTAATTTTAAATCGATTTGATCTTTATAGATTAGATCATATTTGATTTAAATCTAAAAGATAAACTGAAGCAATTTAAATCTAAACAAATCTAGACTAAGTCAAAACAAATCAAAAAAGAATCTACCTACAATCTAAACATATCTCCAACATGATTAGATTGCTTGCTCTTCAAGTTACTTTAATTATGCTTGGTTCCTTGATTTCCAAGTAACTTGAAATAAGCTCTTCGTTTGCTTGATCTCCAAGGCGTAACCAACTTGCTAGAAACAAGCTCTTTCCAGTTGTTGAATAACTGAAAATACCCTCCCTGAGCACGTATCGAGTTATATGTGAATTGAGGTTAGAAAATCATGGACGACATGATGCGATGGAGGTAGAAGGAGGCTTGATGGAAGGAGGAGGAGAGAAAATGAGGAAGAACCAAGAGGAAACCAAGATGAGGGAGTAAAAGTTACCATTCCACCATTTAGGGGAAAAAGTGATCCTGAAGCTTATGTAGAGTGGGAGATGAAGGTAGAACAAATTTTTTCTTGTCATACCCTAACCTGAAGAGAGAAAATTAAATTGGCTACCTTAGAGTTCACAGATTATGGCTTGGTGTGGTGGGATCAATTTCAAAAGGAGAGAAGGAGGTATGGAGAGCCTATGTTGCAAACTTGGGAGGAGTTGAAAAGAGTCTTGAGAAGGAGATATGTGCCATCCCATTACCATAGAGAATTACATAATAGGCTACAAAGACTTACCCAAGGTAGTAGGAGTGTGGATGAGTATTATAAGGAGCTAGAAATAGCCATGATCCGAGCCAATGTTGAGGAGGAAAGAGAGGTTACTATGGCAAGGTTTCTTGATGGGTTGAATGGAGAAATAAGGGATGTAGTGGAGCTTCAAAATTATGTAGAGATTGAGGATCTAGTCCATCAGGCAATGAAAGTGGAGCAACAATTAAAAAGAAAAAGTGTGAGGAAGAGTGCTTCAAACTATGATAATTCTAGATGGAAGGAGAGGTTTAAGAAGGAGGGAACTTCATCTAATAGGTCCCCAAGTGCAGCATCACAGCCAACCCAAAACAAGGGCAAAGAGGTGGCCAACAAGTCTCGGTCTAGAGACATAAAGTGTTTTAAGTGTTTGGGTAGAGGACACATAGCTTCTGAGTGTCCTACTAAGAAAGTTATGGTGTTAAAAGATGATGGGGAAATCACAAGTGAGAGTTCTCAATCTGATCCATCTAGTGAGGAAGAGAGTGAGGAAGAAGAGGAGGTTCTTGAGGGAGATTTATTCATTGTGAGGAGGATGCTAGGAGGGATTGCTAAAGAAGATGAGGGAAGCCAAAGAGAGAACATTTTCCATACTAGATGCCTTATCCAAGGGAAGTTGTGTTCTTTGATCATAGATGGAGGGAGTTGCACAAATGTGGCTAGTGCTAGGATGGTGGCAAAGATGAATTTGGAGACCAAACCCCACCCTAGACCTTATAAGCTACAATGGTTAAGTGAGCAAGGTGAGATGAAGGTGGATAAGCAGGTAGAAATTGAGTTTTCCATTGGAAGGTATGTGGATAAGATCATTTGTGATGTAGTTCCTATGGAGGCTAGTCATTTGTTGCTTGGGAGAACATGGCAATTTGATAAGAAAGCTCACCATGATAGACACACCAACAAGTACACCTTTGTCCATAATGATCATAAGGTCACTCTTGTTTCATTGTCTTCTAGAGAGGTTTGTGAGGATCAAAATACAATGAGAGAGAAAAGAGAGCAAGACAGAAAAGAAAGAAAAGAAAATGAAAAAGAGGGTAAAAAGAGTGAGAGTGGCCGAGAGTTACAAGAGAAACAGAAAGAGAAAAAGAGTTTAAAGAAAGAGAGAAAAGAAAATGGAGAAAAGAAAGAGAGGGAAAATGCTCTATTTGTGAAAAGTGGACAGGTGAGAAGAGTTCTTTTGGCAAGAAAATCCATGTACATTATGTATAGTAAGGAAGTCACTTCACCTACTCATAATTCTGTTTCTAACCTTGATCTGCCAAGTGGTGTTGAATCTATTTTGCAGGACTTTCAAGATGTATTTCCTGAAGAGATACCACCAGGACTTCCACCATTGAGAGGCATTGAACATCATATTGATTTGGTACCAGGAGCTGTGTTGCCTAACAGGCCAGCATATAGGAGTAATGCCCAGGAAACCCAGGAAATTCAAAGACAAGTTGCTGACTTGATTAGCAAAGGTTGGGTTGAGGAGAGCTTGAGCCCTTGTGCTGTACCTGTTATATTGGTGCCCAAAAAGGATGGAAGCTGGAGGATGTGTTCTGATTGCAGAGCCATCAATAACATCACCATCAAGTACAGACATCCCATTCCCAGTGATCATGAATCCTTGAAGTATTTGAAAGGGCAGGGAAAGTTGAACAAGAGGCATGCCAAGTGGGTGGAATTCCTTGAACAATTCCCATATATGATCAAGCACAAGAAAGGTAAGTCCAATGTGGTAGCTGATGCTTTGTCACGCAGGTTTTCAAAAATGGCTCACTTTATGCCTTGCAAGAAGGTGAATGATGCATGTCATCTAGCTGACTTATTCTTCAAAGAGGTGGTAAGATTGCATGGTTTGCCTAGGAGTATTGTGAGTGATCGAGACTCTAAATTCCTTAGTTATTTTTGGCGGACCTTGTGGGGAAAGATTGGCACTAAACTTCTGTTTTCAACTACGTGCCATCCCCAAACTGATGGGTAAACAGAGGTGGTAAATAGAACTCTTTCTACTCTTCTTAGAGCTATTATTAAGAAAAATCTTAGAACTTGGGAAGAGTGCTTGCCACATGTTGAGTTTGCTTATAATAGGGCAATACATAGTACTACTCAACTTTCACCATTTGAAATTGTTTATGGTTTTAATCCTTTGACTCCTTTGGATTTGTTGCCTTTACCTAACATTTCTCAATTGAAAGATAAGTCTGGCCAGGAAAAAGCTGATTATGTCAAGAAGTTGCATGAGAAGATCAAGGCCCAAATTGAGAAGAAGAAAATGGAAGGGTATGCTAAACATGCAAACAAAGGAAGGAGGAAGGTAACTTTTGAACCAGGTGACTGGGTATGGGTACACTTCAGGAAGGAAAGATTTCCATCTCAACGGAAGTCTAAGCTAATGCCAAGGGGAGATGGACCTTTCCAAGTATTGGCCAAGATCAATGATAATGCCTATAAGATTGATTTGCCAGGTGAGTATGGTGTGAGTGCCACTTTTAATGTGGCTGACTTGTCCTTCTATGATGCAGGTGATGACTTACAAGATTTGAGGACAAATGCTTCACAAGAAGGAGGGAATGATGAGGACACAAAGGGCCAAGCCCAAGTCCAGACTCAAGCCCAAAAAGAAGCCCAAGATCCAATACAAGGCCTTGGAGGACCCATGACAAGAGCTAGAGCAAAGAAGGTCCAAGAAGCTGTCAAACGTGTGATTATCTCCTTGTTGGAAGCCCAAACACAATTTGAAGCCCAATATCCGAATGAAGCCCAACACATGAATCTAAGAGTTTACACATGCGTAGCCCACTTGGAGTGAGAGGAAAAGAGCCCAAAGAGTCAATCTGAATTAGCAAGACTTTAGTTGTTTATTTTATTTTTCTATTGTTATGTTGTGATAAAAAAAAGATATAAATTATCTATAGTAGGATTAGAACCCAAGCACTTGAGGCTGAATATGTCTACTTAACCACTAGAACACATCAGCAATGCTTATGCTAAGGGGTTTTGCTTTTAGTTTTGTTAAGTCTTAGGGGCAAACTCATGAATTGATTTGTATTAAAACATTTGGAGATCAAAACAGACCAGAATACGTATGTTGCACAAATTGTGAGTTTTGCTCTGCTAGGGTTCTTCCTTGCATCTTTTGATCTTATCAAGAATCCTCAAATTCTTGTGGCGATCCTTCTTGGCTTATCAAACTAGGTTTGTGGCGCCATTCTTATCTTGTTTTCTTTTTCATCAATTTCGCGTTAATTTTCCCAGAATTCGTCTCAATTATCTCTTGCTCATATCTCGAGTTATACGTATTGTTTTTCGGTGATTCTTGAGTCTAAATTGAGTTTCGGAACGTCATCTTTCTTCTCGTTTTGGAATCGCTCAATTACGATGTCTGTAGCGTCAGATACGAAACCTTTTTAACAAGACGTCTGGAGCCCTATTTTCTGCGCAAACTTGTTTTTGATTTGATCATATTTCTTGTGTCCTAGTCCTAGATAGATCCTAATTCAAGTGGCTTCAGGTGAAAACTCATCATTTGTCCTTTAAGTTCTTTTGGCCATTGATTTGAATCATGTCTTAATCTGTAATGACTTGGTTTCTCTTTATCCTTTAAGTTCTTTTGGCCATTGACTGGAAACAAGTCTTAATCTTTAATGAATTGGTTTCGCTTTGTCCTTTAAGTTATTTTGGCCCGTGATTGGCATCATATCTTAATCCGTAATGACTTGGTTCCTCTTTGTCCTTTAAGTTCTTTTGGCTATTGATTGGAATCATATCTTAATCCTAAATGAATTGGTTTCTCTTTGTCCTCTAAGTTCTTTTGACCATTGATTGGAATCATGTCATAATTCGTAATGACTTGGTTTCTCTTTGTCCTTTAAGTTCTTTTGGCCCTTGATTGGAATCATGTCTTAATCCGCAATGACTTGGTTTCTCTTTGTCCTTTAAGTTCTTTTGGCCATTGATTTGAATCATGTCTTAATCTGTAATGACTTGGTTTCTCTTTATCCTTTAAGTTCTTTTGGCCATTGACTGGAAACAAGTCTTAATCTTTAATGAATTGGTTTCGCTTTGTCCTTTAAGTTATTTTGGCCCGTGATTGGCATCATGTCTTAATCCGTAATGACTTGGTTTCTCTTTGTCCTTTAAGTCCTTTTGGCTATTGTTTGGAATCGTGTGTTGCTCCGTAATGACTTGGTTTCGCTTTGTCCTTTACGTTCTTTTGTCCATTGATTGGAACCATGTCTTAATCCTTAACGAATTGGTTTCGCTTTGTCCTCTAAGTTCTTTTGGCCATTGATTGGAATCAAGTCCTAATCCTAAATGAATTGGTTTCTCTTTGTCCATTAAGTTCTTTTGGCCATTGATTTGAATCATGTCTTAATCTGTAATGACTTGGTTTCTCTTTATCCTTTAAGTTCTTTTGGCCATTGATCGGAAACAAGTCTTAATCCTTAATGAATTGGTTTCGCTTTGTCCTTTAAGTTATTTTGGCCCTTGATCGGAATCATGTCTTAATCCTAAATGAATTGGCTTCTCTTTGTCCTTTAAGTTCTTTTGGGCTTTGATTGGAACCATGTCTTAATCCGTAATGACTTGGTTTCTCTTTGCCCGTTAAGTTCTTTTGGCCATTGGTTGGAATCATATCTTAATCCTAAATGAATTTAATTCTGTTTCTCCTTTAAGTTCTTTTGACCATTGATTGGAATCACGCCATAATCCGTAATGACTTGGTTTCTCTGTATCCCTGAAGTTCTTTTGGCCATTGATTGGAATCATATCTTAATTCTAAATGAATTGAATTATGTTTCTCCTTTAAGTTCTTTTGGCCAATGATTGGAAACATGTTTTAATTCTAAATGAATTGGTTTCTCTTTGTCCTTTAAGTTCTTTTGGTCGTTGATTGGAATCATGTCATAATCCGTAGTGACTTGATTTCTCTTTGTCCTTTAATTTCTTTTGGGCATTGATTAGAACCATGTCTTAATCCTTAATGAATTGGTTTCGCTTTGTCCTTTAAGTTCTTTTGGCCATTGATTGGAAATCATGCCTTAATCCTAAATGAATTGGTTTCGCTTTGCCCTTTCAGTTCTTTTGGCCATTGATTGGAATCATGTCTTAATCCGTAATGACTTGGTTTCTCTTTGTCCTTTAAGTTCTTTTGGCCATTGATTGGAATCATGTCATAATCCGTAATGACTTGGTTTCTCTTTGTCCTTTAAGTTCTTTTGGCCATTGATTGGAAACATGTGTTAATCCTAAATGAATTGGTTTCTCTTTGTCCTTTAAGTTCTTTTGGCCAACGATTGGAATCATGTCATAATCCGTAATGACTTGGTTTCTCTTTGTCCTTTAAGTTCTTTTGGCCATTGATTGGAAACATGTCTTAATCCTAAATGAATTGGTTTCTCTTTGTCCTTTAAGTTCTTTTGGCCGTTGATTGGAATCATGTCTTAATCCGTAATGACTTGGTTTCTCTTTGTCCTTGAAGTTCTTTTGGGCATTGATTAGAACCATGTCTTAATCCTTAATGAATTGGTTTTGCTTTGTCCTTTAAGTTCTTTTGGCCATTGATTGGAAGCATGTCTTAATCCTAAATGAATTGGTTTCTCTTTGTCCCCTAAATGAATTGGTTTCTCTTTGTCCATTAAGTTCTTTTGGCCATTGATTAGAATCATGTCTTAATCCGTAATGACTTGGTTTCTCTGTGTCCTTTAAGTTTTTTTTGGCGATTGATTGGAACAATGTCTTAATCCTTAATGAATTGGTTTCGCTTTGTCCTTTAAGTTCTTTTGGCCATTGATTGGAATCATGTCTTAATCCGTAATGACTTGGTTTCTCTTTGTCCTTTAAGTTCTTTTGGCCATTGATTGGAAACATGTTTTAATTCTAAATGAATTGGTTTCTCTTTGTCCTTTAAGTTCTTTTGGCCGTTGATTGGAATCATGTCTTAATCCGTAATGACTTGGTTTCTCTTTGTCCTTTAAGTTCTTTTGGGCATTGATTAGAACCATGTCATAATCCTTAATGAATTGGTTTCGCTTTGTGCTTTAAGTTCTCTTGGCCATTGATTGGAATCATGTCTTAATCCTAAATGAATTGGTTTCTCTTTGTCCATTAAGTTCTTTTGGCCCTTGATTGGAATCATGTCTTAATCCGTAATGACTTGGTTTCTCTTTGTCCTTTAAGTTCTTTTGGCGATTGATTGGAACAATGTCTTAATCCTTAATGAATTGGTTTCGCTTTGTCCTTTAAGTTCTTTTGGCCCTTGATCGGAATCATGTCTTAATCCTAAATGAATTGGTTTCTCTTTGTCCTTTAAGTTCTTTTGGCCCTTGATTGGAATCATGTCTTAATCCGTAATGACTTGGTTTCTCTTTGTCCTTTAAGTTCTTTTGGCCATTGATTGGAATCATATCTTAATCCTAAATGAATTGAATTCTGTTTCTCCTTTAAGTTCTGTTGACCGTTGATTGGAATCACGCCATAATCCGTAATGACTTGGTTTATCTTTGTCCCTGAAGTTCTTTTGGCCATTGATTGGAATCATATCTTAATCCTCAATGAATTGAATTCTGTTTCTCCTTTAAGTTCTTTTGGCCAATGATTGGAAACATGTTTTAATTCTAAATGAATTGGTTTCTCTTTGTCCTTTAAGTTCTTTTGGCCGTTGATTAGAACCATGTCTTAATCCTTAATGAATTGGTTTCGGTTTGTCCTTGAAGTTCTTTTGGCCATTGATTGGAATCATGTCTTAATCCTAAATGAGTTGGTTTCGCTTTGTCCTTTAAGTTCTTTTGGCCATTGATTGGAATCATGTCTTAATCCGTAATGACTTGGTTTCTCTTTGTCCTTTAAGTTCTTTTGGCCATCGATTGGAATCATGTCATAATCCGTAATGACTTCGTTTCTTTTTGTCCTTTAAGTTCTTTTGGCCATTGATTGGAAACAAATCTTAATCCTAAATGAATTGGTTTCTCTTTGTCCATTAAGTTCTTTTGGCCATTGATTGGGAACATGTTTTAATTCTAAATGAATTGGTTTCTCTTTGCCCTTTAAGTTCTTTTGGCCGTTGATTGGAATCATGTCTTAATCCGTAATGACTTGGTTTCTCTTTGTCCTTCAAGTTCTTTTGGGCATTGATTAGAACCATGTCTTAATCCTTCATGAATTGGTTTCGCTTTGTCCTTTAAGTTCTTTTGGCCATTGATTGGAAGCATGTCTTAATCCTAAATGAATTGGTTTCTCTTTGTCCCCTAAATGAATTGGTTTCTCTTTGTGCATTAAGTTCTTTTGGCCCTTGATTAGAATCATGTCTTAATCCGTAATGACTTGGTTTCTCTTTGTCCTTTAAGTTCTTTTGGAGATTGATTGGAACAATGTCTTAATCCTTAATGAATTGGTTTCGCTTTGACCTTTAAGTTCTTTTGTTCCTTGATTGGAATCATGTCTTAATCCTAAATGAATTGGTTTCTCTTTGTCCTTTAAGTTCTTTTGGCCCATGATTGGAATCATGTCTTAATCCGTAATGACTTGGTTTCTCTTTGTCCTTTAAGTTCTTTTGGCGATTGATTGGAACAATGTCTTAATCCTTAATGAATTGGTTTTGCTTTGACCTTTAAGTTCTTTTGTTCCTTGATTGGAATCATGTCTTAATCCTAAATGAATTGCTTTTTCTTTGTCCTTTAAGTTCATTTGGCCATTGATAGGAATCATATCTTAATCCTAAATGAATTGAATTCTGTTTCTCCTTTAAGTTCTTTTGACCGTTGATTGGAATCACGCCGTAATCCGTAATGACTTGCTTTCTCTTTGTCCTTTAAGTTCTTTTGGCCGTTGATTCGAATCATGTCTTAATCCGTAATGACTTGGTTTCTCTTTGTCCTATAAGTTCTTTTGGGCATTGGTTAGAACCATGTCTTAATCCTTAATGAATTGGTTTCGCTTTGTCCATTAAGTTCTTTTGGCCCTTGTTTGGAATCATGTCTTAATCCGTAATGACTTGGTTTCTCTTTGTCCTTTAAGTTCTTTTGGCCATTGATTGAAACAAGTCTTAATCCTTAACGAATTGGTTTCTCTTTGTCCTTTAAGTTCTTTTGGCCGTTGATTGGAAACATGTCGTAATTCTAAATGAATTGGTTTCTCTTTGTCCTTTAAGTTCTTTTAGACATTGATTGGAATCATGTCATAATCCGTAATGACTTGGTTTCTCTTTATCCTTTCAGTTCTTTTGGCCATTGATTGGAAACATGTCTTAATCCGAAATGAATTGCTTTCTCTTTGTCCTTTAAGTTCTTTTGGCCATTGATTGGAATCATGTCTTAATCCTCAATGAATTGGTTTCTCTTTGTCCTTTAAGTTCTTTTGGGCATTGATTGGAATCATATCTTAATCCGTAATGACTTGGTTTCTTTTTATCCTTTAAGTTCTTTTGGCCATTGATTGGAAACATGTCTTAATTCTAAATCAATAGGTTTCTCTTTGTCCTTTAAGTTCTTTTGGCCGTTGATTGGAATCATGTCTTCATCCTAAATGAATTGGTTTCGCTTTGTCCTTTAAGTTATTTTGGCCCTTGATTGGAATCATGTCTTAATCCGTAATGACTTGGTTTCGCTTTGTCCATTAAGTTCTTTTGGCCATTGATTGGAATCATACCTTAATCCTAAATGAATTGAATTCTGTTTCTCCTTTAAGTTCTTTTGACCATTGATTGGAATCACACCATAATCCGTAATGACTTGGTTTCTCTTTGTCCTTAAAGTTCTTTTGGCCATTGATTTGAAACATGTTTTAATTCTAAATGAATTGGTTTCTCTTTGTCCTTTAAGTTCTTTTGGCCGTTGATTGGAATCATGTCTTAATCCGTAATGACTTGGTTTCTCTTTGTCCTTTAAGTTCTTTTGGTAATTGATTAGAACCATGTCTTAATCCTTAATGAATTGGTTTCGCTTTGTCCTTTAAGTTCTTTTGGCCATTGATTGGAATCATGTCTTAATCCTAAATGAATTGGTTTCTCTTTGTCCACTATGTTCTTTTGGCCCTTGATTGGAATCATGTCTTAATCCGTAATGACTTGGTTTCTCTTTGTCCTTTAAGTTCTTTTGGCCATTAATTGGAAACGTGTCTGAATCCTAAATGAATTGGTTTCTCTTTGTCCTTTAAGTTCTTTTGGCCATTGATTGGAATCATGTCATAATCCGTAATGACTTGGTTTCTCTTTGTCCTTTAAGTTCTTTTGGCCATTGAAGGGAAACATGTCTTAATCCTAAATGAATTGGTTTCTCTTTGTGCTTTAAGTTCTTTTGGCCATTGATTGGAATCATGTCTTAATCCGTAATGACTTGGTTTCTCTTTATCCTTTAAGTTCTTTTGGCCATTGATTGGAATCAAGTCATAATCTGTAACGACTTGGTTTCTTTTTGTCCTTTAAGTTGATTTGGCCATCGATTGGAAACATGTCTTAATTCTAAAGGAATAGGTTTGTCTTTGTCCTTTAAGTTCTTTTGGCCGT
Organism: Pterocarpus santalinus; assembly: GCA_031439595.1. Taxonomy (NCBI): domain Eukaryota; kingdom Viridiplantae; phylum Streptophyta; class Magnoliopsida; order Fabales; family Fabaceae; genus Pterocarpus; species Pterocarpus santalinus. The sequence goes on along the minus strand of CM062530.1, from coordinate 32,731,606 downwards.
TGATTGGAATCATGTCTTAATTCTAAATGAGTTGGTTTCTAACTTTGTCTTTTAAGTTCTTTTGGACCCTTGATTGGAATCATGTCTTAATCCTTAATGAATTGGTTTTGCTTTGTCCTTTAGGTTCTTTTGGCCATTGATTGGAATCATGTCTTAATCTGAAATCAATTGGTTTCTCTTTCTCCTTTAAGTTATTTTGGCCCTTGATTGGAATATTGCCTTATTCCGTAATGACTTGGTTTCTCTTTGTCCTTTATGTTCTTTTGGCCATTGATTGGAATCATGTCATAATCCGTAATGACTTGGTTTCTCTTTGTCCTTTAAGTTCTTTTGGCCATTGATTGGAAACGTGTCTTAATCCGAAATGAATTGGTTTCTCTTTGTCCTTTAAGTTCTTTTTTGGCGAATGATTGGAATCATGTCTTAATCCGTAATGACTTGGTTTCGCTTTGTCCTTTAAGTTCTTTTGGCCATTGATTGGAACCATGTCTTAATCCTTAATGAATTGAATTCTCTTTGTCCTTTAAGTTCTTTTGGCCATTGATTGGAACCATGTCTTAATCCTTAATGAATTGGTTTTGCTTTGCCCTTTAAGTTCTTTTGGCCCTTGATTGGAATCATGTCTTAATCCTAAATGAATTGGTTTCTCTTTGTCCTTTAAGTTCTTTTGGCCCTTGATCGGAATCATATCTTAATCCTAAATGAATTGGTTTCTCTTTGTCCTTTAAGTTCTTTTGGCCCTTGATTGGAATCATGTCTTAATCCGTAATAACATGGTTTCTCTTTGTCCTTTAAGTTCTTTTGGCCGTTGATTGTAATCATATCTTAATCCTAAATAAATTGAATTCTGTTTGTCATTTAAGTTCTTTTGATCATTGATTGGAATCATGCCATAATACGTAATGACCTGGTTTCTCTTCGTCCTTAAAGTTCTTTTGGCCTTTGATTGGAAACATGTTTTAATTCTAAATGAATTGGTTTCTCTTTGTCCTATAAGTTCTTTTGGCCGTGGATTGGAATCATGTCTTAATCCATAATGACTCGGTTTCTCTTTGTCCTTTAAGTTCTTTTGGGCATTGATTAGAACCATGTCTTAATCCTTAATGAATTGGTTTCACTTTGTCCTTTATGTTCTTTTGGCCGTTGATTGGAATCATGTCTTAATCCTAAATGAATTTGTTTCTCTTTGTCCATTAAGTTCTTTTGGCCCTTGATTGGAATCATGTCTTAATCCGTAATGACTTGGTTTCTCTTTGTCCTTTAAGTTCTTTTGGCGATTGATTGGAACAATGTCTTAATCCTTAATGAATTGATTTCGCTTTGTCCTTTAAGTTATTTTGCCCCTTGATTGGAATCATGTCTTAATCTGTAATGACTTGGTTTCGCTTTGTCCTTTAAGTTCTTTTGGCGATTGATTGGAATCATGTCTTAATCCATAATGACTTGGTTTCTCTTTGTCCTTTAAGTTCTTTTGGCCATTGATTGGAAACATGTCTTAATCCTAAATGAATTGGTTTTCTTTGTCCTCTAAGTTCTTTTGGCCATTGATTGGAATCATGTCATAATCCGTAATGACTTGGTTTCTCTTTGTCCTTTGACTTCTTTTGGCCATTGATTGGAAACATGTCTTAATTCTAAATGAATTGGTTTCTCTTTGTCCTTTAAGTTCTTTTGGCCGTTGATTGGAATCATGTCTTAATCCTAAATGAATTGGTTTCGCTTTGTCCTTTAAGTTATTTTGGCCCTTGATTGGAATCATGTCTTAATCCGTAATGACTTGGTTTCCCTTTTTCCATCAAGTTCCTTTGGCCATTGATTGGAATTATATCTTAATTCTAAATGAATTGGTTTCGTTTTGTCCTTTAAGTTCTTTTGGCCATTGATTGGAATCATGTCTTAATCCGTAATGACTTGGTTTCTCTTTGTCCTTTAAGTTCTTTTGGCCATTGATTGGAAACATGTTTTAATTCTAAATGAATTGGTTTCTCTTTGTCCTTTAAGTTCTTTTGGCCGTTGATTGGAATCATGTCATAATCCGTAATGACTTGGTTTCTCTTTGTCCTTTAAGTTCTTTTGGGCATTGATTGGAACCATGTCTTAATCCTTAATGAATTGGTTTCGCTTTGTCCTTTAAGTTCTTTTGGCCATTGATTGGAATCATGTCTTAATCCTAAATGAATTGGTTTCTCTTTGTCCACTAAGTTCTTTTGGCCCTTGATTGGAATCATGTCTTGTCCGTAATGACTTGGTTTCTCTTTGTCCTTTAACTTCTTTTGGCCATTGATTGGAAACGTGTCTTAATCCTAAATGAATTGGTTTCTCTTTGTCCTTTAAGTTCTTTTGGCCATTGATTGGAATCATGTCATAATCCGTAATGACTTGGTTTCTCTTTGTCCTTGAAGTTCTTTTGGGCATTGATTAGAACCATGTCTTAATCCTAAATGAATTGGTTTCTCTTTGTCCTTTAAGTTCTTTTGGCCATTGATTGGAATCATGTCTTAATCCGTAATGACTTGGTTTCTCTTTGTCCTTTAAGTTCTTTTGGCCATTGATTGGAATCATGTCATAATCCGTAATGACTTGGTTTCTCTTTGTCCATTAAGTTCTTTTGGCCATTGATTGGAAACATGTCTTAATTCTAAATGAATAGGTTTCCCTTTGTCCTTTAAGTTCTTTTGGCCGTTGATTGGAATCATGTCTTAATTCTAAATGAATTGGTTTCTCTTTGTCCTTTAAGTTCTTTTGGCCCTTGCTTGGAATCACGTCTTAATCCTAAATGAATTGGTTTCTCTTTGTCCTTTATGTTCTTTTGACCATTGATTGGTATCATGTCTTAATCCCATAAATGAATTGGTTCTCTCTTTGTCCTTTAAGTTCTTTTGGCCATTGATTGGAATCTTATGTACTTAATCCGTAATGACTTGGTTTCTCTTTGTCCATTGTTAAGTTCTTTTGGCCATTGATTGGAATCATGTCATAATCCCAGTAATGACTTGGTTTCTCTTTGTCGCTTTAAGTTCTTTTGGGCATTGATTGGAATCCGTATGTCTTCAATCCTAAATGAATTGGTTTCTCTTTGTCCTTTAAGATTCTTTTGGCCAATGATTGGAATCATGTCTTAATCAGCTTAATGAATTGGTTTCTCTTTGTCGCTTTAAGTTCTTTGGCCCTTGATTGGAATCATGTCCAATCCTATAATGAATTGGTTTAAACACACTCTTTGTCCTTTAAGTTCTTTTTGGCCCATTGATTGGAATCATGTCATACATCCTTAATGAATTGGTTTCTCTTTGTCACTTTAAGTTCTTTTGGCCATTGATTGGAATCATGTCTTAATCCTAAATGAATTGGTTTCTCTTTGTCCTTTAAGTTCTTTTGGCCATTGATTGGAATCATGTCTTAATCCTAAATGACTTGGTTTCTCTTTGTCCTTTAGGATTCTTTTGGCCATTGATTGGAAACTATGTCTTACCGATCCTAAATGAATTGGTTTCTCTTTGTCCTTTAAGTTCTTTACAGTGGCCAGTTGATTGGAATCATGTCTTAATCCGTAAATAAATTGGTTTCTCTTTGTCCTTTAAGTTCTTTTGGCCATTGATTGTGAATCATGTCTTAATCCAGTAATGAGCCTGGTTTCTCTTTGTCCTCTTAAAGTTCTTTATGGCCATTGATTGGGGAAACATGTCTTAAATTCCTAAATGAATTGGTTTCTCTTTGTCCCTTTAAGTTCTTTTGGCCCTTGATTGGAATCATGTCTTAATCCATAATGACTTGGTTTCTCTTTTTTTGTCCTTTAAGTTCTTTTGGGCATTGATTGGAACCGTATCTGTAATCCTTAATGCCGAATTTGGTTTTAACTTTCAACTCCTTTGAGTTCTTATAATGGCCATTGATTGGAATCATGTCTTAATCCTAAATGAATTGGTTTCTCTTTGTCCATTAAGATTCTTTTTGGCCCTTGAAGTTGGAATCTCATGTCTTAATCCCAAATGTAACTTGGTTTCTCTTAAATGTCCTTTAAGTTCTTTTGGCGATTGATTGGAATCATGTCTATAATCCCTTAATGAATTGGTTTCTAAGCTTTGTCCTTTAAGTTCTTTTGGCCATTGATTGGAATCATGTCTTAATCCTAAATAATGAATTGGTTTCCTCTTTCAATCCTTTAAGTTCTTTTGGCCATTGATTGGAATCATGTCTTAATCCGTCAATGACTTGGTTTCTCTTTGTCTCTTTAAAGTTCTTTTTTTGGCCATTGATTGGAATCATGTCTTAATCCTAAATGAATTGGTTTTCTCTTTGTCCTTTAAGCTTCTTTTGGCCATTGATTGGAATCATGTCTTAATTCGTAATGAATTGGTTTCTCTTTGTCCTTTGAGTTTCTGCTTTGGCCGTTTCTCGATTGGAATCATGTCTTAATCCTAAATCGAATTGGTTTACTATGTTTTGTCCTTTAAGTTCTTTTGGCCATTGTTGATTGGAATCATATCTATAATCCTAAACTGAATTGGTTTCTCTTTGTCCTTTAAACAAGTTCTTACTTGGCCCTTGATTGGGAATCATGCTCTTAATCAGTAATGACTTGGTTTCTCTTTGTCCTTCAAGTTCTTTTGGCCATTGATTGGAATCATATGTCTTAATCCTAAATGAATTGGGTTCCTTTGTCCTTTAAGTTCTTTTGGATTCCGTTGATTGCAATCATGTCTTAATCCGTAATGACTTGGTTTCTCTTTGTCCTTTAAGTTCTTTTGGCCATTGATTGGAAACATTTTTTAATTCTAAAGTAATGAATTGGTTTCTCTTTGTCCTTTAAGTTCTTTATGGCCATTGATTGGGAATCATGTCTTAATCCGTAAGGACTTGGTTTCATCTTTTGTCCTTTAAGTTCTTTTTGGCCATTGATTGGAATCATGTCTTAATCCTTAATGAATTGGTTTCTCTTCGTCCTTTAAGTTCTTTTGGGCGATTGATTGGAATCATGTCTTAATCCCTACAATGAATTTGGTTTCTCTTTGTCCATAAGTTCTGTTTGTGCCATTGATTGGAATCCATATGTCTTCAATGCCGTAAATGACTTGGTTTCTCTTTGTCCTTCTAAGTTCTTTTGGCCCTTGATTGGAATCAGTGTCTTAATCGCTAAATGAATACGGTTTCTCTTTGTCCTTTAAGTTCTTTTGGCGATTGATTGGAATCATGTCATTAATCCTGTAATGACTTGAGTTTCTCTTTGTCCCTTTAAGTTACTTTTTTGGCGATTGTGATTGGAAACATGTCTTAATCCTAAATGAATTGGTTTCTCTTTGTCCATTAAGTTCTTTTAATGCCATTGATTTGGAATCATAGCTCTTAATCAGTAATGACTTGGTTTCTCTTTGTCCTTTGACTTCTTTTGGCCATTGATTGGAAACATGTCTTAATCCTAAATGCGAATTGGTTTTCTCTTTGTCCTTTAAGTTCTGTTTGGCCATTGATTGGAATCATGTCTTAATCCTAAAATGAATTGGTTTCTCTTTGTCCATTTAAGTTCTTTTGGCCCTTGATTGGAATCGCTTATGTCTTAATTCTAAATGGCTTATTGGATTTAATACATCTTTGTCCTTTAAGTTCTTTGGGCATTGATTGGAATCCAGTGTCTTGAAAATCCTTAATGAATTGGTTTCTCTTTGTCCTTTAAGTTCTTTTGTGCCATTGATTACGGAATCATGTCTTAATCCTAAATGGTGAATTGGTTTCTCTTTGTCCTTTAAGTTCTTTTGGCCCCTTGATTGGAATCAGTGTCTTAATCCGTAATGACTTGGTTTTCTCTTTGTCGCTTTGACTAGTTCTTTTGAGGCATTGATTGGAATCATGTGCTTAATTCCTTAATGAATTGGTTTCTCTTTGTCCTTTAAGTTCTTTTTGTGCCATTGATTGGAATCATGTCTTAATCCTAAATGAATTGGATTTACTCTTTGTCCTTTAAGTTCTTTTGACGCCCATTGATTGGAATCATGTCTTAATCCAGTAAATGATCTTGGTTTCTCTTTGTCCTTTAAGTTCTTTTGGCCCATTGATTGGAATCATGTCTTAATCCTAAATGAATTGGTTTCTCGCACATCTTGTCCTTTAAGTTCTTTTTTCGGCCATTGATTGGAATCATGTCTTAATCCTTAATGAATTGGTTTCTCTTTGTCCTTTAAGTTCTTTTGGCCATTTCGATTGGAATCATGTCTTAATCCTAAATGAATTGGCTTTCTCTTTGTCCATTAAGTTCTTTTGGCCATTGATTGGAATCATGTCTTAATCCTAAGCAATGAATTGGTTTCTCTTTATCCTTTAAGTTCTTTTGGCCATTGATTGGAATCATGTCTTAATCCTTAATGAATTGGTTTCTCTTTGTCCTTTAAGATTCATTTGTGGCCATTAGAGTTGGAAAGTCATGTCTTAATCCTAAATGAATTGGTTTCTCTTTGTCCTTTAAGTTCTTTGTGGCTAGTTGATTGGAGAATCATGTCTTAATCCGTTAATGACTTGGTTTCTCTTTGTCCTTTAAGTTCTTTTGGCCATTGATTGGGCAAATTGTAATCCTTAATGAATTGGTTTTGCTTTGTACTATAGGATTCTTATGGCTGTAGTGGAATCATGTCTTGTCAATTCTAAATGAATTGGTTTCTCTTTGTCCTTTAAGTTCTTTTGGCCCTTGAGTTGGGAATGCATGTCTTAATCCTTAATGACTTGGTTTCTCTTTGTCACTTTATGTTCTTTTGGCCATTGATTGGAATCATGTCTTAATCCTAAATGACAGTTGGTTTCTCTTTGTCCATTTAAGTTGCTTTTGGCCAAGCTATGATTGGAATCTATGTCTTAATCCCTAAATGAATTGGTTATCTCTTTTATCCTTTAAGTTCTTTTGGCCATTGTGATTTGGAATCAATGTCTTAATCCGTAATGACTTGGTTTACTCTTTATCCTTTAAGTTCTTTTGGCCATTGATTGAGAACTCATGTCTTAATCACTTAATGAATTGGTTTAAATCTTTGCCCTTTAAGTTCTTTTGGCCATGTGAGTTGGAAGTCATGTCTTAATACCCCGTAATGACTTGGTTTCTCTTTTGTCCTTTTAAGTTCTTTTGGCCGATACAGTTGGAATCATGTCATAATCATGTGACTTGGTTTCTCTTTGATATGACTTCTTTGATGATGATTGGAACCATGTCTTAATCCTTAATGAATTGGTTTCTCTTTGTCCTTTAAGTTCTTTTTGGGCCATTGATTGGAATCATGTGTTAATCCTAAATGAATTGGTTTCTCTTTGTCCTTTAAGTTCTTTTGGCCCTTGAAATTGGAATCATGTCTTAATCAAGTAAATGAATTGGTTTATAGCACAATCCCTTCAAGTTCTTTTGGCCGTTTGATTGTAGTCATATCTTAATCTAATAAGTGAAATCTCTTTGTCCTTTAAAGTTCTTTTTTGGCCATGGAGGATTGGAATCATGTCTTAATCCGTAATGACTTAGGTTTCTCTTTGTCCTTTACAAGTTCTTTTGGCCATTGATTGAATCATGTCTTAATTCACTAAATGAATTGGTTTCTCTTTGTCCTTTAAGTTCTTTGGCCATTGGATTGGAATCATGTCTTAATCCTAAATGAATTGGTTTAATTTTTGTCCTTTAAGTTCTTTTGGCCATTGATTGGAATCATGTGCTTAATCAAAGTAATGACTTGGTTCCTCTTTGATCACTTTAAGTTCTTTTGGCCGTGATTGGAACCATCTCTTAATCCTTAACGATTTGGATTCGCTTTGTCCCACTTAGTTACATTGTATTGATTGGAATCATATGTCTTAATCTCTAAATGAATTGGTTTCTCTTTGTCCATTAAGTTCTTTTGGCCATTGATTGGGAATCATGTCTTAATTCCGTAATGACTTGGTTTCTGCTTTGTCCTTTAAGTTCTTTCGGCCATTGATTGGAACCGTGTGTTAATGCTTAATGAATTGGTTTAACTTTGTCCTTTAAGTTCTTTTGGCCCCATTGATTGGAATCATGTCTTAATCCTTAATGACTTGGTTTCTCTTTGTCCTTTAAGTTCTTTTGGCTAGTTGATTGGAATCATGTCTTGTCCGTGTGACTTGGTTTCTCTTTGTCCTGATTAAGTTCTTATTGGCCATTGATTGGAATCATGTCTTAATCCCTTCATGAATTGGTTTCTCTTTGTCCTTTAAGTTCTTTTAAATGGCCATTGATTGGAATCATGCTCTTAATCACTAAATGAATTGGTTTCTGCTTTTGTCCTTTAAGTTCTTTTGGCCATTGATTTGAATCATGTCTTAATCCGTAATGACTTTGGTTTCTCTTCATCCTTTAAGTTCTTTTGGCCATTGATTTTGGGGAAACAAGTCTTAATCCTAAATGAATTGGTTTACTCTTTGTCACTTTAAGTTCTTTTGGCCATTGATTGGAAGGATCATGTCTTGTCAAATCCGTAATGACTTGGTTTCCTCTTTGTCCCTTTAAGATTCTTTTTGGCCATTGATTTTAGGAATCATATCTTAATCCTAAATAAGAATTGGTTTCTCTTTGTTCCATTAGAGATCTTCTTTTGGCCATTGATTGGAATCAATGTCTACATAATCAACGTAATGACTTGGTTTCTCTTTGTCCATTAAGTTCTTTTGGCCATTGATTGGAAACATTGTCTTAATCCTAAATGAATTGGGTTTATCTTTGCATCCTTTAAGTTCTTTTGGCCATTGATTGGAATCATGTCTTGAATCCGTAATGACTTAGTTTAGCTTTGTCACTTGGATTAAGTTCTTTTGGCCATTGAAAATTTGGAATCATGTCTTAATCCTTAATGAATTGGTTTCTCTTTGTCCTTCTAAGTTCTTTTGGCCCTTGAGTTGGAATCATGTCTTAATCCTAAATGAATTCGGTTTCTCTTTGTCCTTAAGTTCTTTTGGCCTTTGATTGGAATCAAATCTTAATCCTAAACGAATTGGTTTCTCTTTGTCCTTTAAGTTCTTTTCGCCCTTGATTGGAATCATGTCTTAATCCATAATGACTTGGTTTCTCTTTGCTCATTAAGTTCTTTTGGCCATTGATTGGAAACATGTCTTAATTCTAAATGTGCGACTTGGTTTCTCTTTGTCCTTTAAGTTCAGTTTTGGCCAGTTGATTGGAATCATGTCTTAATCCGTAATTGTGACTTGGTTTCTCTTTTGTCCCTTTAAGTTCTTTTGGCGTGATTGATTGGAATCATGTCTTAATCCTTAATGAATATAGGTTTCTAGCTTTGTCTCATTAAGTTCTTTTGTGCCATTGAAGTTGGAATCATGTCTTAATCCTAAATGAATTGGTTTCTCTTTGTCCTTTAAGCAGTTATTTTGAGCCATTGATTGGAATCATGTCTTAATCTAATGACTTGGTTTTCTCTTTTTGTCCTTTAAGTTACTTTGGCCATTGATTGGGGAATCATGTCTTTAATCCTAGTAATGAATCTTGGTTTCTCTTTGCCCTTTGAAAGTTCTTTTGTTGCCCTTGATTGGAATCATGTCTTAATCCTAAATGACTTGGTTTACTCTTTGTCCTTTAAGTTCTTTTGGCCATTGATGTGGAGATCATGTCTTAATTCTAAATGAATTGGTTTCTCTTTGTCCTTTAAGTTCTTTTGGCCATTGACGTCTGGAATCATGTCTTAATCCTAAATGAATTGAGTTTCTCTTTGTCCTTTAAGTTCTTTGTGGCCATTGATTGGAAACATGTTTCTTAATTCTAAATGAATTGGTTTCTCCTTTGTCCTTTAAGTTCTTTTTGGCCATTGATTGGAATCATGTCTTGTCCCAGTAATGACTTAGGTTTCTGCTTTGTCCTTTAAGTTTTTTTGGGTATTGATTGGAACCATGTATTAATCCTTAACGGATTGGTTTCACTTTGTTCTTTAAGTTCTTTTGGCCATCGTATTGGAATCATGTCTTAATCCTAAATGAATTGGATTTCTAAGCTTTGTCACTTCAAGTTAACTTTTGGCCATTGATTGGGAATCATGTCTTGATCCGTAATGAGCTTGGATCTTCTCTTTGTCCTTTAAGTTCTTTTTGGCCATTGATTGGAGATCATGTCTTAATCCGTAATGACTTGGTTTCTGAAAAACTTTGTCCACTTTAAGTTCTTTTGGCCATTGATTGGAAACATGTCTTAATCCTAAATGAATTGGTTTCTCTTTTACATTCCTTTAAGTTCTTTTGGCCATTGATTGGAATCATGTCTTAATCCCAGTAAATGACTTGGTTTCTCCTTGTCCTCTAAGTTCTTTTGTGCCATTGATTGGAATCATGTCTTAATCCTAAATGAATGTGGCTTGGTTTATCTTTGTCGCTTTAAGTTCTTTTGGCCATTGATTGGAACCATGTCTCTTAATCCTAAATGCAATTGGTTTCTCTTTGTCCTTTAAGTTCTTTAGTGGCCATTGATTGGAATCATGTCTTAATCCTAAATGAATTGGTTTCTCTTTGTCCATTAAGTTCTTTTGGCCCTTGATTAGAATCAACTGCTCTTAATCCTTAATGACTTGGTTTCTCTTTGTCCTTTAAGTTCTTTTGAGTCATTGAGATTGGAAACCATGTCTTAATCCTTAATGAATTGGTTTCTAACTTTGTCCTTTAAAGTTCTTTTGGCCATTGATTGGAATCATGTCTTAATCTAAATGAATTGGTTTCCTCTTTGTCCTTTAAGTCCTTTTGGCCATTGATTGGAAACATGTCTTAATCCGTAATGACTTCGTTCCTCTTTATCCTTTAAGTTCTTTTGGCGATTGAATGGAAACATATCTTAATCCCCTGCAAATGAATTGGTGGTTCTCTTTGTCCTTTAAGTTCTTTTGTGCAATTGATTGGAATCATGTCTTAATCCCCATAAATGACTTGAGTTTCTCTTTTGTCCTCTTAAGTTCTTTTGGCCATTGATTGGAATCAATGTCTTAATCCTAAATGAATTGGTTTCGATCTTTGTCCTTTAAGTTCTTTCTTGGCCATTGATTGGAGATCATGTCTTAATCTAAATGAATTGGTTTCTCTTTGTCCTCGTAAATGACTTGGTTTCTCTTTGTCCCTTTAAGTTCTTTTGGCCCTTGATTGGAATCATGTCTTTAATCCCTAAAGTAATAGACATGGTTTCTACTTTGTCCTTTAAGTTCTTTTGGCCATTGATTGGGAATCATGTATATTTAATCCTTAATGGCTTGGTTCTAGCTCTTTGTCCTTTAAAGTTCTTTTGTGCCCTTGATAGTTGGAATCATGTCTTAATCCTAAATGACTAATGGTTTCTCCTTTGTCCTTTAAGTTAAAGCTTTTGGCCCCATTGATTGGAATCATGTCTTGTCAATCCTAAATGACTTGGTTTCTTTTTGTCCTTTAAGTTGTTTTGGCCATTGATTGGAATGATGCCTTAATCCTAAATGAATTGGTTTCTCATTGTCCATTAAGTTCTTTTTGGCCACTTGATTGGAAAACATGTCTTAATTCTAAATGAATTGGTTTCTCTTTGTCACTTTAAGTTCTTTTTGGCCAGTTGATTGGAATCATGTCTTGTCCAGTAATGACTTGGTTTATAACATCTTTGTCACTTTAGAGTTGCTTTTGGCCATTCGGCCCCAGATTAGGAATCATGTCTTAATCCGTAATGACTTGGTTTCTCTTTGTCCTTTAAGTTCTTTTTGGCACATTGATTGGAATCATGTCTTAATCCTAGTAATGACATTGGTTTTCTGCTTTGTCCATTAAGTTCTTTTGGCCCCATTGATTGAGAATCATGTCTTAATCCGTCAGTAATTGGCTTGGTTAGTTCTCTTTGTCCCCTTTAAGTTCTTTTGGCCCTTGATTGGAATCATGTCTTAATCCATAATGGACTTGGTTTCTCTTTGTCCTTTAAAGTTCTTTTGGCCATTGATTGGAATCATAGTCTTAATGCTAAAAATGAATTGGTTTCTCTCTTTTGTCCTTCCCCCAAGTTCTTTTGGCCATTGATTGGAATGCGTCATGTCTTAATCCTAAATGACTTGGATTTCTCTTTGTCCTTTAAGTTCTTTTGGCCATTGATTGGAACAATGTCATTTTAATCCTTAATGAATTGGTTTCTCTTTGTCGCTTTAAGTTAACTTTTGGCCCATTGATTTGGAATCATGTCTTAATCCGTAATAGACTTGGTTTCTCTTTGTCCTTTAAAGTTCTTTTGGCCATTGAGTTGGAATCGTATGTCTTAATCATAAATGGTTGGTTTTCTAACTTTGTCCTTCTAAGTTCTTTTATGGTATGGCCCATTGATTGGTCATGTCTTAATTCTAAATAGACTTGGTTTCTCTTTTTGTCCTTTAAGTCCAACGTGTCGATTGAAGCGTATGTTGTCTGTGATTGGTTTTCGACTTGTCAAACTCAAATGGTGTTCTTCTTTGGCCATTCATTGGAATCATGTCTTAATCGAAATAAATGAATTGGTTTCTCTTTGTCCTTTAAGATTCTTTTGGCCATTGATTGGAATCATGTCTTAATCCTAGCCAATGACCATTGGTTTCTCTTTGTCGGCTTTAAGTTCTTTTGGCGATTGATTGGAAACATGTCTTAATCGCTAAATGAATTGGTTTTGCTCTTTGTCCCTTTTAAGTTCTTTTTTGGCCCTTGATTTGAATAATGTCTTTATCCGTAATGACTTGGTTTCTCTTTGTCCTTTAAGTTCTTTTGGCCATTGAGTTGGAACAATGTCTTAATCCTAAATGAATTGGTTTAGCTCTTTTTTGTCCTTTAAGTTCTTTTGGCCATTGATTTGGAATCATGTCTTAATAGTAAATGACTTGGTTTCTCTTTGTCCTTTAAGTTCTTTTGGCCATTCATTGGAAAGATGTCTTAATCCTAAATGAATTGGTTTCTCTTTGTCCTTCAAGTTCTTTTGGCCATTCATTGGAATCATAATATGTCTTAATCCGTAATGACTTGGTTTCTCATCTTTGTCCTTTAAAAGTTCTTTTGGCCATTGATTGGAATCATGTCTTAATCCTAAATGAATTGGTTTCTCTTTGTCCTTTAAGTTATTTTGGGCATTGATTGGAACCATGTATTAATCCTTAACGGATTGGTTTCACTTTGTTCTTTAAGTTTTGTTGGCCACTGATTGGAATCATGTCTTAATGCTAAATGAATTGGTTTCTCTTTGTCCATTAAGTTCTTTTGGCCCTTGATTGGAATCATGTCTTAATGTTGTCGTAATGACTTGGTTTCTCTTTGTCCCTTTAAGTTCTCTTTTGGGCGTTGATTGGAATCATGTCTTAATCCCGTATTAAATGAATTGGTTTCTCTCTTTGTCCTTTAAGTTCTTTTGGCCCATTGATTGGAAACATGTCTTAATCTAAAACTGAATTGGTTTACTCTTTGCAATCATCTAAGTTCTTTTGGCCATTGATTCGAATCATGTCTTTAATCCCATTAATGATTTGGTTTCTCTTTGTCCTTTAAGTTCTTTTGGCCGTTGATTGTAATCATGTGTTAATCCGTAATCACTTGGTTCCTGTTTGTCCTTTAAGTTCTTTTGGCCATTGATTGGAATCATGTCTTTTAATCCCGTAATGAATTGGTTTCTACTTTGTCCTTTAAGTTCTTTTGGCCATTGATTGGAGATCATGTCTTAATCATAAATGAATTGCGTTTCTCTTTGTGCCTTTAAGTTCTTTTGGCCCTTGATTGGAATCGTGGCTTAAATTCCTTAATGACTTGGTTTCTCTTTGTCCTTTAAGTTCTTTTGGTCATTTCAATTGGAATCATGTCTTAATCCTAAATGAATTGGTTTCTCTTTGTCCTTTAAGTTCTTTTGGCCATTGATTGGAATCATGTCTTAATCCTAAATGAATTGGATCTTCTCTTTGATCGCTTTAATGGTTCTTTTGGCCATTGATTGGAATCATGTCTTAATCCTAAATGACTTGGTTTCTCTTTGTCCTTTAAGTTCTGTTTGGCGATTGATTGGAAACATGTCTTAATCTTAAATGAATTGCTTTCTCTTTGTCCTTTAAGTCCTTTTGGCCATTGATTGGAATCATGTCTTAATCCGCAATGACTTGGTTTCTCTTTGTCCTTAAAGTTCTTTCGGCCATCGATTGGAAACATGTGTTAATTCTAAATAGAATTGGTTTCTCTTTGTCCTTTAAGTTCTTTGTGGCCGTTGATTGGAATCATGTCTTAATCCAGTTAATGAATTGGTTTCTCTTTGATAAACTTGAAGTTCTTTTGGCCATTCATTGGAATCATGTCTTAATCCTAAATGAATTGGTTTACTCTTTGTCCATTAAGATTCTTTTGGCCATTGATTGGAATCATGTCTTAATCCGTAATGACTTGGTTTCTCTTTGTCCTTCTAAGTTCTTTTTGGCCATTGATTGGAATCATGTCTTAATCCTAAGTGCAATAATGGTTTCTTTTTGTCCTTTAAGATTCTTTTGGCCATTGATTGGAATTATGTCTTAATCTAAATGAATTGGTTTCTCTTTGTCCCTGGCTAAGTTCTTTTGGCCATTGATTGGAGATCATGTGTTGTCAAAGTAGCCTAAATGAATTGGTTTCTCTTTGTCCTTTAAGTTCGTTTTGGCGTTGATTGGAATCATGTCTTAATAAAGTAATGACTTGGTTTCTCTTTGTCCTTTAAGTTCTTTTGGCAATTGATTGTGAATCCATTATATGTCATGAAAAACTGTGGCTGGAACATAAATCGTGACTTCTTTTGGCCATCGATTGAATCTTGTGTCTTAATCCTTCATAGATTGGTTTAAACTTTTGCATCCTTTAAGTTCTTTTTGGCCATTGATTGGAATCATGTCTTAATCTAAGCGAATTGGTTTCTCTTTGTCCACACAAATGAATTGGATCTTTGCTCTTTGTCCTTTAAGTTCTTTGACACCATTCATTGGAAATCATGTCTTAATCCGTAATAGACTTGGTTTCTCTTTGTCCTTTAAGTTCTTTTTGGCCATTGATTTGGAATCATGTCTTAATCCTAAATGAATTGGTTTCTCTTTTCTGTCCCATTAAGTTCTTTTGGCCCTTGATTGGAATCTATGTCTTAATCCGTAATGAATTGGTTTCTACTTTGCTCCTTTAAGTTCTTTTTGTGCCATTGATTGGAATCATGTCTTAATCTATAGCAGTTGGTTTCTCTTTGTCCTTTAAGTTCTTTTGTGCCATTGATTGGAATCATGTCTTAATCCTAAATGAATTGGTTTCTCTTTGTCCATTGTTAAGTTCTTTTGGCCAATGAAGTTGGAATCACGTCTTAATCATTGTAATGACTTGGTTTCTCCTTGTCCTTTAAGTTCTTTGTGGCCGTTGATTGGAATCATGTCTTAATCCGTAAATAACGACGTTGAGTTCTCTTTGTCACTTTAAGTTCTTTTTGGCCATTGATTAGGAAACATGTCTTAATCAGTAATGAATTGGTTTCTCTTTGTCCCCTTTAAAGTTCTTTTGGCCATTGATTGGAATCATGTCTTAATCCTAAATGAATTGGTTTCTCTTTGTCCTTTAAAGTTCTTTTGGCCCATTGATTGGAATCATGTCTCAATCAGCTAAATGAATTGAGTTTCTCTTTGTCCTTTAAGTTCTTTTGGCCATTGATTGGAATCATGTCATAATCCTTAATGCAATTGGTTTTCTCTTTGTCCTTTAAGTTACGATTTTGGCCATTGATTGGAATCATGTCTTAATCCGTAATAAATTGGTTTCTCTTAACGTCCTTTAAAGTTCTTTTGGCCCTTGATTGGAATCATGTCTTAATTCTAACTTTGAATTCGGAACTTCTCTTTGTCCTTTAAGTTCTTTTGGCCATTGATTGGAATCATGTCTTAATCCCTTAATGAATTGGTTTCTCTTTGTCCTTTAAGTTCTTTTGGCGTCATTGATTGGAATCATGTCTTAATCGAAAATGAATTGGTTTCTCATCTTGTCCTTTTAAGAGTGTGATCAAGGAAGATAAAGTAGACTCAAAAAGCAAAGCAGGAGAATCTTTGGAAGGAATTGGTGGACCAATGATTGGAATCATGTCTTAGATCAGTAATGAAGCTTTGGGCAAATGATTTCTTTCTTTGAGGCAAAGCCCATTCCCAAAAACTTAAGTTCTTTTGGCCGTTGATTGGAATCATGTCTTAATCGTAAATGAAGCTTGGTTATCTCTTTGTCACTTTAAAGTTCTTTTGGCAATTGATTAGGAATGTGTAGTGGGCTTGTAATTCCAGTATAGCCATGAACTTGGTTTCTCTGTTGTCCTAATAAGTTTAAGATTTTAATCTTGGGCTAAGTGTTTCCAGCCCATTTGCTAAACTTTAGTTTGGTTACATAGAAACAATAAACACATTTTGAAGAGGATTTTGGCCATCGATTGAAATCATGTGCAATTCTTTAGTAAATGAATCTCTTTGGTTTTCTCTGCTTGGAACCCTATGATCTTATCAGAGTTTCCAATTGCTCTTGTGGCGATCAGTTGATTGGAATCATGTCTTAATTGTGGCGCCAGGCTCATGAATTAGTTTCCATTCCTTTGTCCTTTACCCAGTTCTTTTGTGATTTTTATTTCTCCATTGGTTGGAATTATGTCTTAACCACAATACACCAGGATTAGGGTTTCATGGATTTGGATCATAACACCTTTAAGTTCTTTTGGCCATTGATTGGAATCATGTCTTAATCCTAAATGAAGCTTGGTTTCTCTCTTGTCATCTTCAAGTTCTTTTGGGCATTGATTGGGAATCATGTCTTAATCGTCTAATGACTTGGTTTCCAACTCTTTGTCAACTTCTGCAAGTTACTTTTGGCCCATTGATTGAATTATATGTCTTTATCCCTAAATGAATTGGTTTCTCTTTGTCACTTTAGTTCTTTTGACATATTGATTGGAATCATGTCTTAATTCAAGCCAAGGTGACTTGGTTTACTCTTTGTCGCTTTAAGTTCTTTTGGCCGTTGATTGGAATCGTAATATCTTAATTCGTAATGACTTGGTTCCTCTTTGTCCTTTAAGTTCTTTTGGCGGTTGATTGGAGATCATGTCTTAATCCTTAATGAATTGGTTTCTCTTTTGTCCTTTTAAAGTTCTTTTGGCCATTCATTGGAATTATGCCTTAATCCTAAATGAATTGGTTTCTCTTTATCCTTTAAGTTCTTTAGGCCATTGATTGGAATCATGTCTTAATCCGTAATGACTTGGTTTCTCTTTGTCCTTGAAGTTCTTTTGTGGCCATTGATGATGGAAACATGTCTTAATCGTAAATGGCTTGGTTCTCTTTGTCCTTTAAGTTATTTGAGCATTGATTGGAATCATGCATCTTAATCCGTAATGACTTGGTTTCTCTTTGTCCTTTAAGTTCTGTTGTGGCCACTGATTGGAATCATGTCTTAATGCTAAATGAATTGGTTTCTCTTTGTCCTTTAAGTTCTTTTGTCCGTTGATTGGAATCATGTCTGTAATCAGCTATTCAAACTTGGTTTCTCTTTGTCCTTTAAGTTCTTTTTGTGGCCGTTGATTGGAATCATGTCTTAATCCATAAAATGAATTGGTTTAAACTCTTTGTCCTTTAAGTTCTTTTGGCCATTGATTGGAATCATGTCTTAATCCGTAAATGACTTGGTTTCTCTTTGTTATCTTGAAGTTCTTTTGGCCGTGTTGATTGGAATCATGTCTTTAATCCTAAATGATAGATTGGTTTCTCTTTTGTCCCCTTTAAGTTCTTTTGACCATTGAGATTGGAATCATTTCTTAATCCATTAAGTGACTTGGTTTCTCTTTGTCCTTTAAGTTCGTTTGGCCATTGATTGGAAACATGTATTAATTCTAAATGAATTGGTTTCTCTTTGTCCTTTAAGTTTTCTTTTGTTGGCCCTTTGATTGGAATCATGTCTTAATCTGTAATGAGCTTGGTTATTCTTTGTCCTTTAAGTTCTTTTGGCCATTGATTGGAACCATGTCATAATTCTAAATGAATTGGTTTCTCATTGTCCTTTAAGTTCTTTTTGGCCGTTGATTGGAATCATGTCTTAATCCGTAATGACTTGGTTTCTCTTTGTCCGTTAAGTTCTTTTGGCCATTGATTGGAATCATATCATTTAATCCTAAATGAATTGGTTTCACTTTGTCGCTTTAAAGTATCTGTTGGCCATTGATTGGAATCATGTCTTAATCCTAAATGAATTGCAGCGACCGTTCTCTTTGTCCTTTAAGTTCTTTTGGCCCTTGATTGGAATGGTACATGTCTTAATTCTAAATGAATTGGTTTCTCTTTGTCGCTTTAAGTTCTTTTGGCCATTGATTGGAATCATGTCTTATCAATCCGTAATGACTTGGTTTCTCTTTGTCCTTTAAGTTATTTTGGGCATTGATTGGAACCATGTCTTAATCCTTAATGGATTGGTTTCACTTTGTCCTTTAAGTTCTGTTGGCCACTGATTGGAATTATGTCTTAATCCTAAATGAATTGGGTTCTCTTTGTCCATTAAGTTCTTTTGGCCCTTGATTGGAATCGTGTCTTAATTCATAGCATTCAGTTTCTCGTCCTTTAAAGTTCTTTTGGTCATTGATTGGAATCAGTGTCTTAATCCGTAATGACTTGGTTTCTCTTTGTCCTTACTAAATTCTTTTTTGGCCATTGATTGGAACCATGTCTTAGTCGAAAAATGAATTGGTCTTCTCTTTGTCCTTTAAGTTCCATTTTGGCCCTTGATTAAGGAATCATGTCGCCAATCTGTAATGACTTGGTTTCTCTTTGTCCACTTTTTAAAGTTCTTTTGGCCATTGATTGGAAACATGTCTTAATCCTAAATGAATTGGTTTCTCTTTGTCTGCTTTAAGTTCTTTTGGCAATTGATTTGGAAACATGTGCATAATCCTAAATGAATTGGATTTCTCTTTGTCCTTTAAGTTCTTTTATAATTGATTGGAATCATGTCTGTAATTCTAAATGAATTGGTTTCTCTTTGTCCTTTAAGTTCTTTTGGCCATTCGGATTGGAATCATGTCTGTAATCCTAAATGAATTGGTTTCTCTTTGTCCTTTAAGTTCTTTTGGCCATTGATTGGAAATCATGTCTTAATCAAGTAAATGAATTGGTTTCCTCTTTGTCCTTTAAGTTCTATTTGGCGACATTGATTGGAATCATGTCTTAATCCTAAATGAATTGGTTTCTCTTTTGTCCATCAAGTTCTTTTGGCCATTGATTTGGAATCATGTCTTAATCAGTAGTGACTTGGTTTCTCTTTGTCCTTTAAGTTCACCCAGCCGTGATTTGAAGCTGCATGTGTCACTTAATCCGTGGCGCCAGTTTCATTGTTTGTCACTATAAGATTCTTTTGTACATTGAGTTGGAAT
Organism: Pterocarpus santalinus; assembly: GCA_031439595.1. Taxonomy (NCBI): domain Eukaryota; kingdom Viridiplantae; phylum Streptophyta; class Magnoliopsida; order Fabales; family Fabaceae; genus Pterocarpus; species Pterocarpus santalinus. The sequence continues at coordinate 32,712,243 of CM062530.1, read as the reverse complement.
CATATCTTATTTACAAATCAATAGGTTTCTCTTTGTCCCTTTATAGTTCTTTTAGCCGTTGATTGGAATCATGTCTTAATCCTATTAATGAAGTAGTTTCCCTTTAATCTATTTAATTTATTTTGGCCGCTTGATTGGAATGTGTCTTAATCCGTGTGACTTGGTTTAGCTCTTTACCCGTAAAGTTCTTTTAACCAACTTGTTCAATTGAGAATCATATCTTATTCTAAATAATTGAATTCTGTTTCTCCTTTAAGTGTTTTAAATAGCATGGTGATTGGAATCATGTCATAATCATGTAAACGAATTATGTACTCTTTGTCCTTTAAGTTCTTTTGTATTGATTGGCTTATCATGTCTTAATTCTAAATCAATAAGTTTCTCTTTGTCCTTTAAGTTCTTTTGGCGATTGATTGGAATCATATCTTCATCCTAAATGAATTGAATTTCACTTTGTAGATTTAAGTTCTTGTGGTCATTGGTTGGAATCATGTCACTTAATCTGTGTAACCCAGATTCCAGCTTTGTCCATTAAGTGCCCAGTTGATGTGGTGTTGTGAAGAGACTGAGTTCTTGTTGTGAGTTGTTGTTAGTGGTGGTTGATTGGATTATTGTTGGCCATTGATTGGAATGCTTTGGCGAGAAATCGTCATTATAAAGGAGGATAAGTGGAGCGTTCCAGCACTAAAGAGCAAGATACAAATTTTCAGCATACCGTGAGACATTGATTGGAATCATACCATAATCCCGTAGTAACTTGGTTTCTTTTTGTCCTTTATAAGTTCTTTTGTCCATTGATTGGAAACATGTCTCATTTAGCATTAGAAACACTTCCCAATTCGCCGTTAGTTTTAGTAATGTTGAACATCTAAACTTTTTGGTGTCTTTTATTTAGCCCTTATAACATATTTTATGTTTTTATCCAGGCCAGATCTCCTTATTTAGCATTAGAGCACTTCTTATTGGGCTTAGACTTTCATTTAGATGTTTAACACTAAGTATAGGAATTTATAAATACCTCAAGGAACACATTGTTTATCAGATTTTGATTAATTGAAATTCTATTTTGTTTTCTTTCAAGAAAACAGTGCTGTATGTACCGTGAGGGTGAGTGATTTGCTTTACTTGTTGCATCTAGAAAGTGAGAGAATTCATTCTAAGGAAATTGCTCCTTTGATCTCAAATTTATTGCTGATGAGGTTTCACCCAGAATTTTAGTAGGAAAATCCATTTCCTATGTGACCTAGATTTCTAAGAACAAGGTTTCTTAGAGATGCAGTAGGAGAAAACCTATGTTTACTATCCTTTGTTCTATTTGGTTTCCCACTTTGTTAATTTTTATTTCTAGTTTTTTTTTCATTTAGTATTTGAGTCTCATTTAGTTAATCGTTGTCTGCACTTTGTCCACATATTTTTTTGGTGTTGAGGTATGTCAGTTAAAAAGGAAAAAGAAAAAAAAAAAGAGAGAAAAAGAAAGAAGAAAAAAAGAGAGAAAAAAAAGAAAGGCAGAGAGATATTAGTAAGTTAGCTAAATTTCATAGGTTCTTGAATGACACATGGAGGAAAGGCAATGGTGGAGTTGTCTTTGAAGATTACAAAGGCCTGAATTAGAGGACGAGTCTTTTTTGAAGGGGGAGAATGATCTGATGCTCAGGAGATCAAGGTGGGCAGATTCGACACTAAAGGGCAAGATAAAGAATTTTGGCATGCCAGTGGGACCTATCACAAGGGCAAGAGTAAAGATGCTGAAGGAAAGCTTTGGAAACTTGGCATAAGCTTACAGTTGTAGAAGACATGTATCAAGAATGGGCCAAGAAGATGCCAACACATACTAATGGACAACCCAAGATCTTGTTACCCATTGCTGTTAAGTGGGCTTAGAAACTTATACTGTGCCATGTTGGGCCATTATCCTATTTTGGTCTTGTTTAGTTTAGTTAGTTTAAGTAATTACAGACATCTAAACTTTTAGTTATTTTATTTAGCCCATATTTTATGTTTTATGTTTTATCCATTAATTCATATTATTTAGCATTAGAACACTTCTTATTGGGCTTGGACTTAGTTTAAGTGTTTAACCTAGTGTAAGAGGTTATAAATACCTCAAGGAACATATTGTTTATCAGTTTTGATTAATTGAAATTCTATTTTGTTTTCTTTCAAGAAACAGTGCTTTGTGTGCAAGTGAGGTGAGTGATTTGCTTTGCTTGTTGCATCAAGAAATTGAGAGAATTCATTCTAAGAGTAGAATTCTCTTGCGATATTCAATCAATTTCTATTCTAACTTTGCCCTGTTATCTACGTTTCCATGGACAGGTTTCATGGGGGGTTAGTAGGGAGGGTCTTTATTCTACATCTTGTTTTCTATCAAAGTGTGTGCAGGGTTTCGGATCTTTATATCCACGGGGTTCCGCATCAGATTGGAATCATATCTTAATCCTAAATGAATTTAGAATCTCTTTGTCCATTAAGTTCTTTTGGCCCTTGATTGGAATCATATCTTAATCCTTAATGCATTGGATTTTTTTTGTCCTTTAAGTTCTTTTGGCTTTTGACTGGAATCATGTCTTAATCCGTAATGAGCATTGGTTTGCTTTGTCCTGTAAGTTCTTTTGGCCGTTGATTGGTAACATGTGTTAATCCTAAATGAATTGGATTCTCTTTGTCCTTTAAGTTCTTTTGGCCATTGACTGGAATCATATCTTTAATTCTAAATGAATTGGTTTCTCTTTGTCCTTTAAGTTCTTTTGGCCCTTGATTGGAATCATGTCTTAATCCGTAAATGAATTGGTTTCTCTTTGTCCTTTAAGTTCTTTTGGCCGTTGATTGGTAATCATATCTTAATCTAAATAAATTGAAGTCTCTTTGTCATCTTTAAGTTCTTTTGTCATTGATTGGAATCATGTCTTAATCAAAAATGACCTGGTTTCTCTTTGTCCTTTAAGTTCTTTGGCCATTGATTGGAATCATATCTTAATTCTAAATGAATTGGTTTCTCTTTGTCCTATAAGTTCTTTTGGCCGTGGATTGGAATCATGTCTTAATCCATAATGACTCGGTTTCTCTTTGTCCTTTAAGTTCTTTTGGGCATTGATTAGAACCATGTCTTAATCCTTAATGAATTGGTTTCACTTTGTCTTTTAAGTTCTTTTGGCCATTGATTGGAATCATGTCTTAATCCTAAATGAATTTGCTTCTCTTTGTCGATTAAGTTCTTTTGGCCCTTGATTGGAATCATGTCTTAATCCGTAATGACTTGGTTTCTCTTTGTCCTTCAAGTTCTTTTGGCGATTGATTGGAACTATGTCTTAATCCTTAATTAATTGGTTTCGCTTTGTCCTTTAAGTTATTTTGGCCCTTGATTGGAATCATGTCTTAATCCGCAATGACTTGGTTTCTCTTTGTCCTTTAAGTTCTGTTGGCCATTGATTGGAATCATGTCTTAATCCATAATGACTTGGTTTCTCTTTGTCCTTTAAGTTCTTTTGGCCACTGATTGGAATCATGTCTTAATCATAATGAATTGGTTTCACTTTGTCTTTTAAGTTCTTTTGGCCATTGCTTGGAATCATGTCTTAATCCGTAATGACTTGGTTTCTCTTTGTCCTTTGAGTTCTTTTGGCCATTGATTGGAACCATGTGATAATTCTAAATGAATTGGTTTCGCTTTGTCCTTTACGTTCTTTTGGCCATTGATTGGAACCATGTCTTAATCCTAAATGAATTGGTTTCTCTTTGTCCTTTAAGTTTTTTGGCCCTTGATTGGAATCATGCCTTAATCCATAATGACTTGGTTTCTTTTTGCACACATCCATCAGTTCTTTTGGCCATTGATTGGAATCATATCTTAATCCTAAATGAATTGCTAGTTTCTCTTTGTCCTTTAAGTTCTTTTGACCATTGATCGGAATCATATCTTAATCCTAAATGAATTGGTTTCTCTTTGTCCTTTCAGTTCTTTTGGCCCTTGATTGGAATCATGTCTTAATCCGTAATGACTTGGTTTCTCTTTGTCCTTTAAGTTCTTTTGGCCATTGATTGGAAACATGTTTTAATTCTAAATGAATTGGTTTCTCTTTGTCCTTTAAGTTCTTTTGGCCATTGATTGGAATCATGTCTTAATCCGTAATGACTTGGTTTCTCTTTGTCCTTTAAGTTCTTTTTGGGCATTGATTAGAACCATGTCATAATCCTTAATAGATTGGTTTCTTGTCCTTTATGTTCTTTTGACCATTGATTGGAATCATGTCATAATCCGTAATGACTTGGTTTCTCTTTGTCCTTTAAGTTCTTTTGGCTATTGGTTGGAACCATGTCTTAATCCTTAATGAATTGGTTTCTGTTTGTGGTTGAAGTTCTTTTGGCCATTGATTGGAACCATGTCTTAATCCTAAATGAATTGGTTTCTCTTTGTCCTTGAAGTTCCTTTGGCCAATGATTGGAATCATGTCATAATCCTGAATGACTTGGTTTCTCTTTGTCCTTTATGTTCTTTTGGGCATTGATTGTCTTAATCCTTAATGAATTGGTTTCGCTTTGTCCTTTAAGTTCTTTTGGCCATTGATTGGAATCGTATCTTAATCCTAAATGAATTGGTTTCTCTTTGTCCTTTATGTTCTTTTGACCATTGATTGGAATCATGTCATAATCCGTAATGACTTGGTTTCTCTTTGTCCTTTAAGTTCTTTTGGCCATTGATTGAAACATGTCTGAATTCTAAATGAATTGGTTTCTCTTTGTCCTTTAAATTCTTTTTGGCCATTGATTGGAAATCATGTCTTAATCCTAAATGAATTTGGTTTCGCTTTGTCCTTTAAGTTCTTTTGGCCATTGATTGGAATCATGTCTTAATCCATAATGACTTGGTTTCTCTTTGTCCTTTAAGTTCTTTTGGCCATTGATTGGAATCATATCATAATCCTAAATGAATTGGATTCTCTTTGTCCTTTAAGTTCTTTTGGCCATTGATTGGAATCATGTCATAATCCGTAATAACTTGGTTTCTCTTTGTCCTTTAAGTTCTTTTGGGCATTGATTGGAACCATGTCTTAATCCTAAATGAATTGGCTTCTCTTTGTCCTTTAAGTTCTTTTGGCCATTGATTGGAAACATGTTTTAATTCTAAATGAATTGGTTTCTCTTTGTCCTTTAAGTTCTTTTAGCCGTTGATTGGAATCATGTCTTAATCCGTAATGACTTGGTTTCTCTTTGTCCTTGAAGTTCTTTTGGGCATTGATTAGAACCATGTCTTAATCCTTAATGAATTGGTTTCGCTTTGTCCTTTAAGTTCTTTTGGCCAATGATTGGAATCATGTCTTAATCCTAAATGAATTGGTTTCTGCTTTTAAATGAATTGGTTTCTCTTTGTCCCTTAAGTTCTTTTGGCCATTGATTGGAAACATGTCTTAATCCTAAATGAATTGGTTTCGCTTTGTCCTTTAAGTTCTTTTGGCCCTTGATTGGAATCATGTCTTAATCCATAATGGCTTGGTTCCTCTTTGTCCTTTAAGTTCTTTTGGCCATTGATTGGAAACATGTCTTAATCCTAAATGAATTGGTTTCTCTTTGTCCTTTAAGTTCTTTTGGCCATTGATTGGAATCATGTCTTAATCCTAAATGAATTGGTTTCTCTTTGTCCTTTAAGTTCTTTTGGCCATTGATTGGAATCATGCCATAATCCGTAATGACTTGGTTTCTCTTTGTCCTTTAAGTTCTTTTGGCCATTGATTGGAAACATGTCTTAATCCTAAATGAATTGGTTTCGCTTTGTCCTTTAAGTTCTTTTGGCCCTTGATTGGAATCATGTCTTAATCCATAATGGCTTGGTTTCAGCTTTGTCCTTTAAGTTCTTTTGGCCATTGATTGGAATCATATCGTAATCCTAAATGAATTGGATTCTCTTTGTCCTTTAGGTTCTATTGGCCATTGATTGGAATCATGCCATAATCCGTAATGACTTGGATTCTCTTTGTCCTTTAAGTTCTTTTGACCATTGATTGGAACCATGTCTTTAATCCTAAATGAATTGGATTCTCTTTGTCCTTTAAGTTCTTTTGGCCGTTGATTGGAATCATGTCTTAATCCGTAATGACTTGGTTTCTCTTTGTCCTTTAAGTTCTTTTGGGCATTGATTGGAACCATGTCTTAATCCGTAATGACTTGGTTTCTCTTTGTCCTTTAAGTTCTTTTGGCCATTGATTGGAAACATGTCTTAATCCTAAATGAATTGGTTTCGCTTTGTCCTTTAAGTTCTTTTGGCCCTTGATTGGAATCATGTCTTAATTCTAAATGAATTGGTTTCTCTTTGTCCTTTAAGTTCTTTTTGGCCCACTGATTGGAATCGTAATGTCTTAATCCTAAATGACTTGGTTTCTCTTTGTCGTTTAAGTTCTTTTGGCCTTTGATTAGAAACATGTCTAATCCTAAATGAATTGGTTTCTTTGTCCTTTAAGTTCTTTTGGCCAGTTACTGGAATCATGTCTTAATCGTAATGAATTGGTTTCTCTTTTGTCCTTTAAGTTCTTTTGGCCATTGATTGGAATCATGTCTTAATCCGTAATGAATTGGTTTCTTTGTCCTTTAAGTTCTTTTTGGCCATTGATTGGAATCATGTCTTAATCCTAAATGTCAATTGGTTTCTCTTTGTCCATTAAGTTCTTTTGGTATTGATTGGAATCATGTCTTGAATCCGTAATGACTTGGTTTCTCTTTGTCCTTTAAGTTATTTTAGAATTGATTGGAACAATGTCTTAATCCTAAGAATTGGTTTCTCTTTGTCATTTAAGTTCTTTTGGCCATTGATTGGAATCATGTCTTAATCCTAAATGACTTGGATTTCTCTTTGTCCTTTAAGTTCTTTTGGCATTGATTGGAATCATGTCATCATTAATGACTTGGTTTTCTCTTTGTCCTTCAAGTTCTTTTGGCCATTGATTGGAATCATGTCTTAATCCTTAATGAATTTGTTTCTCTTTGTCCCTTAAGTTCTTTTGGGCATTGATTGGAGATCATGTCTTAATCCGTAATGAATTGGTTTCTCTTTGTCCTTTAAGTTCTTTTTGGCCATTGATTGGAATCATGTCTTAAATCTTCATGAATTGGTTTCTCTTTGTCCTTTAAGTTCTTTTGGCCATTGATTGGAATCATGTCTTAATCCTAAATAAATTGCGTTCTCTTTGTCCCTTAATGAATTGGTTTCTCTTTGTCCATTAAGTTCTTTTGGCCATTGAATGGAATCACGTCTTAATTAAATTAAATGACTTGGTTTCTCTTTGTCCTTTAAGTTCTTTTTGGCGTGTGATTGGAATCATGTCTTAATCCTTAATGAATGGGTTTCGCTTTGTCCTACAAGTTCTTTTGGCCATTAATTGGAATCATGTCATAATCCGCAATGACTTGGTTTCTCTTTGTCCTTTAAGTTCTTTTGGCTGTTGATTGGAATCATGTCTTAATCCTTAAGAATGACTTGGTTTCTCTTTGTCCTTTAAGTTCTTTTGGCCATTGATTGGAACCATGTCTTAATCCTTAATGAATTGGTTTCGCTTTGTCCTTTAAGTTCTTTTGGCCATTGATTGGAATCATATCTTAATCCTAAATAAATATGATTCTCTTTGTCCTTTAAGTTCTTTTGGCCATTGATTGGAATCATATCTTAATCCTAAATGAATTGGTTTCTCTTTGTCCATTAAATTCTTTTGGCATTGAGTTGGAATCATGTCTTAATCCGCCAGCCAATGACTTGGTTTCTCTTTGTCCTTTAAGTTCTTTTGGCCATTGATTGGAATCATAGTGCTTAATCTTAAATGAATTGATTTTCTCTTTGTCCTTTAAGTTCTTTTGGCCGTTGATTGGAATCATGTCTTAATCCTAAATGAATTGGTTTCTCTTTGTCCATTAAGTTCTTTTGGCCCTTGATTGGAATCATGTCTTAATCATCAATGACTTAGTTTCTCTTTGTCCTTCAAGCTCTTTTGGCCATTGATTGGAAACATGTCTTAATCCTTAATGAATTGGTTTCTCTTTGTCCTTTAAGTTCTTTTGGCCATTGGTTGGAAACATGTCTTAATCCTAAATGAATTGGTTCTCTTTGTCCGTTCTAAGTTCTTTTGGCCATTGATCGGAATCATGTCATAATCCGTAATGACTTGGTTTCTCTTTGTCCTTTAAGTTCTTTTGGCGATTGATTGAAACAAGTCTTAATCCTTAACGAATTGGTTTCGCTTTGTCCTTTATGTTCTTTTGGCCCTTGATTGGAATCATGTCTTAATCCTAAATGAATTGGTTTCTCTTTGTCCTTTAAGTTCTTTTGGCCATTGATTGGAATCATGTCTTAATCGAAAATGAATTGGTTTCTCTTTGTCCTTTAAGTTCTTTTGGCCGTTGATTGGAATCATGTCTTAATCCGTAATGACTTGGTTTCTCTTTGTCCTTTAAGTTCTTTTGGGCATTGATTGGAACCATGTCTTAATTCTAAATGAATTGGTTTCTCTTTTTCCTTTAAGTTCTTTTGGCCGTTGATTGGAATCATGTTTTAATCCGTAATGACTTGGTTTCTCTTTGTCCTTTAAGTTCTTTTGGGCATTGATTGGAATCAAATCTTAATCCTAAACGAATTGGTTTCTCTTTGTCCTTTAAGTTCTTTTGGCCCTTGATTGGAATCATGTTCTTAATCTAAATGAATTGGTTTCTCTTTGTCCCAAAATGAATTGGTTTCTCTTTGTCCTTTAAGTTCTTTTGGCCATTGATTGGAATCATGTCTTAATCCGTAATGACTTGGTTTCTCTTTGTCCTTTAAGTTCTTTTGGCCATTGATTGGAAACGTGTCTTAATCCTAAATGAATTGGTTTCTCTTTGTCCTTTAAGTTCTTTTAGCCCTTGATTGGAATCATTTCTTAATCCTAAATGAATTGGTTTCTCTTTGCCCATTAAATTCTTTTGGCCCTTGATCGGAATCATATCTTAATCCTAAATGAATTGGTTTCTCTTTGTCCTTTAAGTTCTTTTAGGGCATTGATTGGAATCATATACTATAATCCTAAATGAATTGGTTTCTCTTTGTCCTTTAAGTTCTTTTGGCGTTGATTGGAATCACGTCTTAATCCTAAATGAGTTGGATTCTCTTTGTCCTTTAAGTTCTTTTGGCCATTGATTGGAACAATGTCTTAATCCTTAATGAATTGGTTTCGCTTTGTCCTTTAAGTTCTTTTGGCCATTGATTGGAATCATGTCTTAATCCTAAATGAATTGGTTTCTCTTTGTCCTTGATGTTCTTTTGGGCATTGATTGGAATCATGTCTTAATCCGTAATGACTTGGTTTCTCTTTATCCTTGAAGTTCTTTTGGCCATTGATTGGAAACATGTCTTAATCCTTAATGAATTGGTTTCGCTTTGTCCTTTAAGTTCTTTTGGCCATTGATTGGAATCATGTCTTAATCCTAAATGAATTGGGTTCTCTTTGTCCTTTAAGTTCTTTGGACCATTGATTAGAATCGTAATGTCTTAATTCTAAATGAATTGGTTTCGCTTTGTCCTTTAAGTTCTTTTGGCCATTGATTGGAATCATGTCTTAATCCGTAATGACTTGGTTTCTCTTTGTCCTTTAAGTTCTTTTGGCCATTGATTGGAATCATGTCATAATCCGTAATGACTTGGTTTCTCTTTGTCCTTTAAGTTCTTTTGGCCATTGATTGGAATCATGTCATAATCCGTAATGACTTGGTTTCTCTTTGTCCTTTAAGTTCTTTTGGCCATTGATTGGAAACATGTCTTAATCCTTAATGAATTGGTTTCTCTTTGTCCTTTAAGTTCTTTTGGCCATTGATTGGAATCATGTCTTAATCCGTAATGACTTGGTTTCTCATTGTCCTTTAAGTTCTTTTGGCCATTGATTAGAATCATATCTTAATCCTAAATGAATTGGTTTCTCTTTGTCCTTTAAGCTCTTTTTGACGATTGATTGCAATCATGTCGTCATCCGTAATGACTTGGTTTCTCTTTGTCCTTTAAGTTCTTTTGGCCATTGATTGGAAACATGTCTTAATCCTAAATGAATTGGTTTCTCTTTGTCCTTTAAGTTCTTTTGGCCGTTGATTGGAATCATGTCTTAATCCGTAATGATTGGTTTCTCATTGTCCTTTAAGTTCTTTTGGCCATTGATTAGAATCATATCTTAATCCTAAATGAATTGGTTTCGCTTTGTCCTTTAAGTTCTTTTGGCCGTTGATTGGAATCATGTCTTAATCCTAAATGAATTGGTTTCTCTTTGTCCTTGATGTTCTTTTGGGCATTGATTGGAATCTTGTCTTAATCCTGTCAATGAATTGGTTTTTCTTTGTCCTTTAAGTTCTTTTTGGCCATTGATTGGAATCATGACTTAATCCGTAATGACTTGGTTTCTCTTTGTCGCTTCAAGTTCTTTTGGCACCCCATTGATTGGAATCATGTCTTAATCCTAAAATGACTTGGTTTCTCTTTGTCCTTCAAGTTCTTTTTTGGCCAAGTTGATTGGAATCATGTCTTCATTCGTAATGACTTGGTTTCTCTTTGTCCTTTAAGTTCTTTTGAATTATTGATTGGAATCATCTGTCTTAATCCTTAATGAATTGGTTTCTCTTTGTCCATTTGAGTTCTTTTTGGCCATTGATTGAAACAATGTCTTAATCCTAAATGAATTGGTTTCTCTTTTGTCCTTTAAGTTCTTTTGGCCATTGATTGGAATACATCATATCTTAATTCTAAATGAATTGGTTTCTCTTTGTCCTTTAAGTTCTTTTTTGGCCATTGATTGGAATCATGTCTTAATCCGTAATGACTTCGGTTTCTCCTTTGTCCTTTAAGTTCTTTTGGCCATTGATTTGGAACCATGTCTTCAATCCTGTAATGTAATTGGTTTCATTGTCCTTTAAGTTCTTTGGCCATTGATTTGAACTGTCATCGTCTTAATCCTAATGAATTGGTTTCTCTTTGTCCTTTAAGTTCTTTTTGGCCATTGATTGGAATCATGTCTTAATCCGTAATGGAATTGGTTCTCTATTTGTCCTTTAAGTTCTTTTGGCCCTTGATTGGAATCATGTCTTTAATTCTAAATGATTGAATTGTTTCTCACATTTGTCCTTTAAGTTCTTTTGGCCATTGATTGGAATCATGTCTTAATCCGTAATGACTTGGTTTCATGTTTTGTCCTTTAAGTTCTTTTGGCCATTGATTGAGAACATGTCTTAATCCTAAATGAATTGGTTTCTCTTTGTCCTTTGAGTTCTTTTAGCCATTGATTTGAACCTTGTCTTAATCCTTAATGAATTGGTTTAGCTCTTTGTCCTTGGAGTTCTTTTTTGGCCATTGATTGGAATCATGTCTTAATTCTAAATGAATTGGTTTCTCTTTGTCCTTTAAGTTCTTTTGGGTACATTGATTGGAATCATGTCTTGTCCTTAATGACTTGGTTTCTCTTTGTCCTTTAAGTTCTTTTGGCCATTGATTGGAATCATGTCTTAATCCTAAATGAATTGGTTTCTCTCTTTGTCCTTTAAGTTCTTTTGGTCGTTGATTGGAATCATGTCTTGTAATCCGTAATGACTTGGTTTCTCTTTGTCCTTTAAGTTCTTTTGGCCATTGATTTGAATCATGTCGCTTAATCACATGTTATGAATTGGTTTCTCGCTTTTGTTTGTCCTTTAAGTTCTTTTGGCCGCATTGATTGGAATCATGTAAGATCCTGTGACTAGTTTCTCTTTACATCTTATAAGTTCTTTTGTAGTTGATTGGAAGCATGTAATTAATCCTAAATGAATTGGTTTGTTTGTCCTTTAGTTCTTTTTTGGCCATTAGATTGGAATCATGTCTTAATCCTAAATGACTTGGTTTCTCATTGTCCTTTAAGTTCTTTTGGCCATTGATTGGAATCAAATCTTGTCTTAATCCTTAACCAATTTGTTTCGCTTTGTCCTTTAAGTTCTTTTGGCCATTGATTGGAATCATGTCTTAATCTCCAATGGAGTTGGTTTCTCTTTGTCCTTTAAGTTCTTTTTTTTGGCCATTGATTGGAATCATGTACTTAATCCTAGTAATGAACTTCTGGTTTCTCTTTGTCCTTTAAAGTTCTTTTGGCCATTGATTGGAATCATGTCTTAATTCTCATGCCAATGACTTGGTTTCTCTTTGTCCTTTAAGTTCTTTTGCATTGGATTGGAATCATGTCTTAATCCGTAATGAATTGGTTTATCTTTGTCCTTTAAGTTCTTTTGGGCATTGATTGGAACCATGTCTTAATCAAAATGAATTGGTTTCTCTTTGTCCTTAAGTTCTTTTTGGCTATTGATTGGAATCATGTCATAATCCTTAATGACTTGGTTTCTCTTTGTCCTTTAAGTTCTTTATGGCCATATGATTGGAAATCATATCTTTAATCCTAAATGAATTGGTTTCTCTTTGTCCTTTAAGTTCTTTTGGCTGGAGTTGATTGGAATCATGTCTTAATCCGTAATGACTTGGTTTCTCTTTGTCCTTTAAGTTCTTTTGGCCATTGTTGATTAGAAACATGTCTTAATCCTAAATGAATTGGTTTCTTTGTCCTTTAAGTTCTTTTGGCCATTGATTGGAATCATGTCTTAATCCTAAATGAATTGGTTTTCTCTTTTGTCCGTTAAGTTCTTTTGGCCCTGATTGGAATCATGTCTTAATCCGTAATGAATTGGTTTCTCTTTGTCCTTTAAGTTCTTTTTGGCCATTGATTTGGAAACATGTCTTAATCCGTAATGATAGATTGGTTTCTCTTTGTCCTTTAAGTTCTTTTAGGCCATTGACAGTGATTGGAATCATGTCTTAATCTAAAATGGAATTGGTTTCTCTTTGTCCATTTAAGTTCTTTATGGCTTACCTTGATTGGGAATCATGTCTTGAAAATCCGTAATGACTTGAGTTTCTCTTTGTCGCCTTTAGAAATTCTTTGGATCATTGGTTGAATATCGTAGTCCTTAATGGTGTGTCTTGCTTTTGCTGGTTCATCAGCGTTGATTGGAATCGCCAGCATCCTTAATGACTCTGGTTCTCTATTTGTCACTTTAAGTTCTTTTAAAGGCCATTGATTGGAATCATGTCTTTAATAATCTAAGTAATAGAATTGGTTTCTATTTGTCCACAGCTTCAGTTCTTTTGTGCCCTTGATTGGAATCATGTCTTAATCCTTAATGACTTGGTTTCTCTTTGTCGCTTTAAGTTCTTTGGCCATTGATTTAGAATCTATATCTTAATCCTAAATGAATTGGTTTCTCTTTGTCCCTTTAGAGTTCTTTTAATGGCCATTGATTGGAGATCGTAATAAACAAAGTATTCTTGTGGTTTATCTTTGTCATTTAAGTTAACGGTAGTTGATTGAAACATGTCTTAATCAGTAATGACTTGGTTTCTCTGTTTGTCCTTTAAGTTCTTTTTGACCATTGATTGGAAACATGTCTTAATCCGTAATCAGACTTAGTTTCTCTTTGTCACTTATAAGTTCTTTTACAGCGTTGATTGGAATCATATATCTTAATCAAAGTAATGACTTGGTTTCTCTTTGTACCTTGGATAAGTTCTTTTTAGGCATTGATTGGAAACTTGTATCCTAAATGAATTGTTTTTGATTTTGTCCTTCTGTTCTTTTGGCCTTGATTGATCTTATCACTTAATCCTTAATGAATTGGCGTTCTCTTTGTGTACCTTTAAGTTCTTTTGTGAGTTGATTGGAATGTCTTAATCATGGCAGCTGGTTTCTCTTTGTCTTCCCGTTCTTTGGGCATTGATTGGAACCATGTCTTAATCACTTCAATGAATTGGTTTAGCTTTGTCTCTTTAAGTTCTTTTAGGCTGAAGTGATTGGAACATCATGTCTTAATCCTAAATGAATTGGTGATTCTCTTTGTCCTTTCGGATTCTTTTGGGCGTTGATTGGAATCATGTCTTAATCCAAGTAATAGACTTGGTTTCTCTTGTAGCGAGTTCAGCCCGAACAGTTGGAATCTCTGTCCATGTCAACGGTTCTCTTTGTCCTTTACAGTTCTTTTGAGCGCTGCATTGGTTGGAACCGATGTCTTAATCCTAAATCGAACTTTGGTGTTCTCTTTGTCCTTTTCAAGTTCTTTTGGCGTCTGATTGGAAAATCATCGTTTTGAAAATCTAAAATGACAGCTTTGGTTTCTCTTTGTCCTTTAAGTTCTTTTGTGCATTGATTGGAAACATCATGTCTTAATCCGTAATGACTTGGTTATCTCTTTACGTCGCTTTTAAGGTTCTTTTAGACATTGATTGGAATCGATGTCTTAATCCATAATGAATTGGTTTCTCTTAACTGTCCCAAGATTCTTTTTTGGCACTTGATTGGAATCATATCTTAGTAATCCTAAATGAATTGGATTTCTCTTTGTCCACTTTAAGTTCTTTTGGCCATTAGCGGTGGAATCATGCCATCTGCATCCTTAGTATTGACTTGGTTTCTCTTTCGTCATTTAAGTTCTTTTGTGGCATTGATTGGAACAATGTCTTAATCCTTAATAGAGCTGGTTTCTCTTTGTCCTTTAAGTTCTTTTGGCCATTGATTGGAAACATGTCTTAATCTACCTGAATGAATTGGTTTCTCTTTGTCCTATGAAGTTCTTTTGGCCATTGATTGGAAGCACATGTATATCCATCAATAGAATTGGTTTAGCATTTGTCCTTTAAGTTCTTTGGCCATTGATTATGGAAGCGCATGTATCGTAATTACTAAATGAATTGGTTTCTCTTTGTCGCTAAGTTCTTTATGGCGTTGATTGGATCAGTCATGTGTCTTAATCCGTAATGACCATTTGTTTCTCTTTGTCACTTTAGGATTCTTTTGGCGATTGGTAGAACCATGTCTATTAATCCTTAATGGCCAAATTGGTTTAAGCTTTGTCCTTTATGTTCTTTTGGCCCATTGAGTTGGAATCATGATCTTAATTCAGAAGCCAGAAATGAATTGGTTTCTCTTTGTCCGTTTCAAGTTCTTTTCAGCCATTGACAGTTGGACCATCATGTAATCATCATCCCAGTAATGACTTGGTTTCTCTTTTTGTCCTTTAATGTTCTTTTGGCCATTATGATTGGAATCGCCGAGTCTTAATCCATTAATGACTTGGTTTCTGCTTTTGTCTACTTTAAGATTCTTTTGGCCATTGATTGGAAACAAATGCTCTTAATTCTAAATGAATTGGTTTCTCTTTGTCACTTTAAGTTCATCTTGTGCCCATTGATTGGAAACGTGCTAATCCTAGAATGAATCGGTTTAACTTTGTCCCGTTTAAGTTCTTTTGGCCTTGATTGGAATGCATGTCTGTCCACTTGTGCTTGGTTCCTCTTTGTCCTTTAAATTCTTTTGGCCTTATCGATTGGAATCGTATACTTAATCCTAAATGACTTGGTTTCTCTTTGTCCTTTAAGTTCTGGTTTGTGAGGCATTGATTGGAATCATGTCTTACCATCCATAATCCGTAATGACTTGGATTCTCTCTTTGTCAGCCTTTAAGTTAACTTTTGGCCGTTGATTGGAATCATGACATAATCATGTAATGAACTTGGATTCTCTCTTTGTCGCTTTAAGATTCTTTTGGCGCACTGATTGGAAACATATGTCTTAATCCGTAAATGAATTGGTTTAACCTATCTTTGTCCTTTAAGTTCTTTTGCAGTAGCCAGTTGATTGGAATCATGTCTTATTGTCCTAAATAATAAACTTAGGTTATCTCTTGCACAATAAGCTTTAAGGTTCTTTGGCCCTTAGAGTTGGAATCAAATCTTAATCCTCAATATCAGCGACTTGGATTCTCTTTGTCCCTTTAAGTTCTTTTGGCACAGTTGATTGGAATCATGTCTTAATCCTAAATGAATTGGTTTTCTCTTTGTCCTTTCCTAAGTTCTTTTGGAATTGATTGGAACCAAAGTGTCTTAATCCTTAATGAATTGGTTTCACTTTGTCCTTTAAGTTCTTTTGGCCATATGATTGGAATCATGTCTTAATCCTAAATGTCCTTTCAATTAGTTTCTCTTTGTCCTTTAAAGTTCTTTTGGCCATTGATTGGAGAGCATGTCTTAATCCTTAGAAATGAATTGGTTTCTAGCTTTGTCCTTTAAGTTCTTTTGGCCATTGGATTGGAATCAAACTGTCTTAGTCCAGGAATAAATTGGTTTCTAAACTTTGTCCAACTTTAAGTTCTTTTGGCCATTGATTGGAATCCATGTCATGTCTTTAATAGAATTAAAGATTTCTCTTTTGTCCTTCCCAAGTTCTTTTGGCCATTGATTGGAATCATGTCTTAATCCACAAATGAATTGGTTTCTCTTTGTCCTTTAAGTTCTTTTGGCCATTGATTGGAAACATGTCTTAATCCTTAATGAATTGGTTTCTCTTTGTCCTTTAAGTTCTTTTGGCCATTGATTGGAAACATGTCTTAATCCTAAATGAATTGGTTTCGCTTTGTCCCTTTAGGTTCTATTATTCATTGATTAGAATCATGCCATAGTCCGTAATGACGTGGGTTCTCTTTGTCCTTTAACTTCTTTTGGCCATTGATTGGAAGCATTAACATGTCTTAATCCTAAATGAATTGGTTTCTCTTTGTCCTTTAAGTTCTTTTGGCGTGATCTGGAAGCATGTGTAATCCTAAATGAATTGGTTTCGCTTTGTCCTTTAAGTTCTTTTGGCCCTTGATTGGAATCATGTCTTAATCCATAATGGCTTGGTTCCTCCTTGTCCTTTAAGTTCTTTTGGCCATTGATTAGAATCATATCATAATCCTAAACGAATTGGATTCTCTTTGTCCTTTAAATTCTTTTGGCCGTTGATTAGAATCATGTCTTAATCCGTATTATTTTACCACATTTTATTTGGTTCTCTTTGTCCTTTAAGTTCTTTTGGGCATTGATTGGAACCATGTCTTAATCGTAATAACTTGGTTTCTCTTTGTCCTTTAAGTTCTTTTGGCCGTTGATTGGAAACATGTCTCAATTCTCAATGAATTAGTTTCTCTTTGTCCTTTAAGTTCTTTTAGCCGTTGATTGGAATCATGTCTTAATCCGTAATGACTTGGTTTCTCTTTGTCCTTGAAGTTCTTTTGGGCATTGATTAGAACCTTGTCTTAATCCTTAATGAATTGGTTTCGCTTTGTCCTTTAAGTTCTTTTGGCCATTGATTGGAATCGTGTCATAATCCGTAATGACTTGGTTTCTCTTTGTCCTTTAAGTTCTTTTGGCCATTGATTGGAAACATGTCTTAATCCTAAATGAATCGGTTTCGCTTTGTCCTTTAAGTTCTTTTGGCTGCCCTTGATTGGAATCATATGTCCTAATCCATAATGGCTTGGTTCCTCTTTGTCCTTTAAGTTCTTTTGGCCATTGATTGGAATCATATCGTAATCCTAAATGAATTGGATTCTCTTTGTCCTTTAGGTTCTATTGGCCATTGATTGGAATCATGCCATAATCCGTAATGACTTGGATTCTCTTTGTCCTTTAAGTTCTTTTGACCATTGATTGGAATCATGCCATAATCGTAATGACTTGGTTTCTCTTTGTCCTTTAAGTTCTTTTGGCCATTGATTGGAAACATGTCTTAATCCTTAATGAATTGGTTTCTCTTTGTCCTTTAAGTTCTTTTGGCCATTGATTGGAAACATGTCTTAATCCTAAATGAATTGTTTTCGCTTTGTCCTTTATGTTCTTTTGGCCCTTGATTGGAATCATATCATAATCCTAAATGAATTGGATTCTCTTTGTCCTTTAAGTTCTTTTGGCCGTTGATTGGAATCATGTCTTAATCCGTAATGACTTGGTTTCTCTTTGTCCTTTACGTTCTTTTGGGCATTGATTGGAACCATGTCTTAATCCTTAATGAATTGGTTTAGCATTCGTCCTTTAAGTTCTTTTGGCCAATGATTGGAATCATGTCTTAATCCTAAATGAATTGGTTTCTCTTTGTCCTTGATGTTCTTTTGGGCATTGATTAGAACCTTGTCTTAATCCTTAATGAATTGGTTTCGCTTTGTCCTTTAAGTTCTTTTTGTACATTAAAGTTTGGAATCATGTCTTAAACCGGAGCAACTTGGTTTCTCTTTGTCCTTTAGGATTGCGCCATTGGTTGGAATCATGTCATAATCCGTATTGACGGTTTTCTCTTTTTGTCCTTTAAGTTCTTTTTGACACGTGATTGGAAACATGTATGTAATCCTCAAATAGATGGGTTTCGCATTGTCCTTTAAATTCTTTTGGCCATTAGTTGGAATCATGTCTTAATCCCATAATGGCTTGGTTTCTCTATAACATGCTAAAGTTCATTTGGCGATAGATTGGAGATCATATAAGTAATCCTAAATGAATTGGATTCTCTTTGTCCTTTAAGTTCTTTTGACCATTGATTGGAATCATGCCATAATCCGTAATGACTTGGTTTCTCTTTGCCCTTTATTTTCTATTGGCCATTGATTGGAAACGTGTCTTAATCCTAAATGAATTGGTTTCTCTTTGTCCACTAAGTTCTTTCGGCCCTTGATTGGAAACATGTCTTAATCTAAATGAATTGGTTTAAACTGTCTGTCCTTTAAGTTCTTTTGGCCCTATTGATTGGAATCATGTCTTAATCCATAAACGGTTCCTCCTTGTCACTGGATCAACGGCCATTGATTAGAATCATATCATAATCTAGCAATTGGATTCTCTTTGTCCTTTAAATTCTTTTGGCCGTTGATTAGAATCATGTCTTAATCCGTAATGACTTGGTTTCTCTTTGTCCTTTAAGTTCTTTTGGGCATTGATTGGAACCATGTCTTAATCCGTAATGACTTGGTTTCTCTTTGTCTTTTAAGTTCTTTTGGCCATTGATTGGAAACATGTTTTAATTCTAAATGGTGGTTTCTCTTTGTCCTTTTAAGTTCTTTTAGCCGTTGATTGGAATCATGTCTTAATCCGTATTGACTTGGTTTCTCTTTGTCCTTGAAGTTCTTTTGGGCATTGATTAGAACCTTGTCTTAATCCTTAATGAATTGGTTTCGCTTTGTCCTTTAAGTTATTTTGGCCATTGATTGGAACAATGTCTTAATCCTTAATAAAGTGGTTTCTCTTTGTCCTTTAAGTTCTTTTGGCCATTGATTGGAATCATGTCTTAATCCTAAATGAATTGGTTTCTCTTTGTCCTTTAAGTTCTTTTGGCCATTGATTGGAATCATGTCTTAATCCGTAATGACTTGGTTTCTCTTTGTGCTTTAAGTTCTTTTGGCCATTGATTGGAAACATGTCCTAATCCTAAATGAATTGGTTTCTCTTTGTCCTTTACGTTCTTTGGGCGATTGATTGGAAACATGTTTTAATTCTAATGAATTGGTTTCTCTTTGTCCTTTAAGTTCTTTTGGCCATTGATTGGAATCATGTCTTAATCCGTAATGACTTGGTTTCTCTTTGTCCTTTAAGTTCTTTTGGCCATTGATTGGAATCATGTCTTAATCCTAAATGAATTGGTTTCTCTTTGTCCTTTAAGTTCTTTTGGCCATTGATTGGAAACATGTTTTAATTCTAAATGAATTGGTTTCTCTTTGTCCTTTAAGTTCTTTTGGCCATTGATTGGAATCATGTCTTAATCCGTAATGACTAGGTTTCTCTTATTCCTTTAAGTTGTTTTGGCCATTGATTGGAATCATGTCTTAATCCTAATGAATTGGTTTCTCTTTGTCCTTTAAGTTCTTTTGGCCGTTGATTGGAATCATGTCTTAATCCTTATGCAATTGGTTTCGCTTTGTCCTTTAAGTTCTTTTGGCCATTGATTGGAATCATGTCTTAATCCTAAATGAATTGGTTTCTCTTTGTCCTTTAAGTTCTTTTGGCCATTGATTGGAATCATGTCTTAATCCTAAATGAATTGGTTTCTCTTTGTCCTTTAAGTTCTTTTGGCCATTGATTGGAATCATGTCTTAATCCTAATGAATTGGTTTCTCTTTGTCCTTTAAGTTCTTTTGGCCATTGATTGGAATCATGTCTTAATCCTAAATGAATTGGTTTCTCTTTGTCCTTTAAGTTCTTTTGGCCATTGATTGGAATCAAGTCATAATCCTAATGAATTGGTTTCTCTTTGTCCTTTAAGTTCTTTTGGCCATTGATTGGAATCATGTCTTAATCCTAATGAATTGGTTTCTCTTTGTCCTTTAAGTTCTTTTGGCCATTGATTGGAATCATGTCTTAATCCTAATGAATTGGTTTCTCTTTGTCCTTTAAGTTCTTTTGGCCATTGATTGGAATCATGTCTTAATCCTAATGAATTGGTTTCTCTTTGTCCTTTAAGTTCTTTTGGCCATTGATTGGAATCATGTCTTAATCCTAAATGAATTGGTTTCTCTTTGTCCTTTAAGTTCTTTTGGCCATTGATTGGAATCATGTCTTAATCCTTAATGAATTGGTTTCTCTTTGTCCTTTAAGTTCTTTTGGCCATTGATTGGAATCATGTCTTAATCCTAATGAATTGGTTTCTCTTTGTCCTTTAAGTTCTTTTGGCCATTGATTGGAATCATGTCTTAATCCTAATGAATTGGTTTCTCTTTGTCCTTTAAGTTCTTTTGGCCATTGATTGGAATCATGTCTTAATCCTAAATGAATTGGTTTCTCTTTGTCCTTTAAGTTCTTTTGGCCATTGATTGGAATCATGTCTTAATCCTAATGAATTGGTTTCTCTTTGTCCTTTAAGTTCTTTTGGCCATTGATTGGAATCATGTCTTAATCCTAAATGAATTGGTTTCTCTTTGTCCTTTAAGTTCTTTTGGCCATTGATTGGAATCATGTCTTAATCCGTAATGAATTGGTTTCTCTTTCTTCTTTAAGTTCTTTTGGCCATTGATTGGAATCATGTCTTAATCCTAAATGAGTTGGTTTTGCTTTGTCCTTTAAGTTCTTTTGGCCATTGATTGGAATCATGTCTTAATCCTAATGAATTGGTTTCTCTTTGTCCTTTAAGTTCTTTTGGCCATTGATTGGAATCATGTCTTAATCCGTAATGAATTGGTTCCTCTTTGTCCTTTAAGTTCTTTTGGCCATTGATTGGAATCATGTCTTAATCCTAAATGAATTGGGTTGTCTTTGTCCTTTAAGTTCTTTTGGCCATTGATTGGAATCATGTCTTAATACTTAATGTATTCGTTTCGCTTTGTCCTTTAAGTTCTTTGATTGGAATCATGTCTTAATCCTAATTTAATTGCTTTCTCTTTGTCCTTTAAGTTCTTTTGGCCATTGATTGGGATCATGTCTTAATCCTAAACGGATTGGTTTCTCTTTGTCCATTAAGATATTTTGGCCATTGATTGGAATCATGTCTTAATCCTAATGAATTGGTTTCTCTTTGTCCTTTAAGTTCTTTTGGCCATTGATTGGAATCATGTCTTAATCCTAATGAATTGGTTTCTCTTTGTCCTTTAAGTTCTTTTGGCCATTGATTGGAATCATGTCTTGATCCTTAATGAATTGGTTTCTCTTTGTCTTTTAAGTTCTTTTGGCCATTGATTGGAATCATGTCTTAATCCTAAATGAATTGTTTTCGCTTTGTCCTTTAAGTTCTTTTGGCCATTGATTGGAATCATATCATAATCCTAATGAATTGGTTTCTCTTTGTCCTTTAAGTTCTTTTGGCCATTGATTGGAATCATGTCTTAATCCTAATGAATTGGTTTCTCTTTGTCCTTTAAGTTCTTTTGGCCATTGATTGGAATCATGTCTTAATCCTAATGAATTGGTTTCTCTTTGTCCTTTAAGTTCTTTTGGCCATTGATTGGAATCATGTCTTAATCCTAATGAATTGGTTTCTCTTTGTCCTTTAAGTTCTTTTGGCCATTGATTGGAATCATGTCTTAATCCTAATGAATTGGTTTCTCTTTGTCCTTTAAGTTCTTTTGGCCATTGATTGGAATCATGTCTTAATCCGTAAATGACTTGGTTTCTCTTTGTCCTTTAAGTTCTTTTGGCCATTGATTGGAATCATGTCTTAATCCTAAATGAATTGGTTTCTCTTTGTCCTTTAAGTTCTTTTGGCCATTGATTGGAATCATGTCTTAATCCTAAATGAATTGGTTTCTCTTTGTCCTTTAAGTTCTTTTGGCCATTGATTGGAATCATGTCTTAATCCTTAATGAATTGGTTTCTCTTTGTCCTTTAAGTTCTTTTGGCCATTGATTGGAATCATGTCTTAATCCTAAATGAATTGGTTTCTCTTTGTCCTTTAAGTTCTTTTGGCCATTGATTGGAATCATGTCTTAATCCTAAATGAATTGGTTTCTCTTTGTCCTTTAAGTTCTTTTGGCCATTGATTGGAATCATGTCTTAATCCTAAATGAATTGGTTTCTCTTTGTCCTTTAAGTTCTTTTGGCCATTGATTGGAATCATGTCTTAATCCTAATGAATTGGTTTCTCTTTGTCCTTTAAGTTCTTTTGGCCATTGATTGGAATCATGTCTTAATCCTAAATGAATTGGTTTCTCTTTGTCCTTTAAGTTCTTTTGGCCATTGATTGGAATCATGTCTTAATCCTAATGAATTGGTTTCTCTTTGTCCTTTAAGTTCTTTTGGCCATTGATTGGAATCATGTCTTAATCCTAAATGAATTGGTTTCTCTTTGTCCTTTAAGTTCTTTTGGCCATTGATTGGAATCATGTCTTAATCCTAATGAATTGGTTTCTCTTTGTCCTTTAAGTTCTTTTGGCCATTGATTGGAATCATGTCTTAATCCTAAATGAATTGGTTTCTCTTTGTCCTTTAAGTTCTTTTGGCCATTGATTGGAATCATGTCTTAATCCTAATGAATTGGTTTCTCTTTGTCCTTTAAGTTCTTTTGGCCATTGATTGGAATCATGTCTTAATCCTAATGAATTGGTTTCTCTTTGTCCTTTAAGTTCTTTTGGCCATTGATTGGAATCATGTCTTAATCCTAAATGAATTGGTTTCTCTTTGTCCTTTAAGTTCTTTTGGCCATTGATTGGAATCATGTCTTAATCCTAATGAATTGGTTTCTCTTTGTCCTTTAAGTTCTTTTGGCCATTGATTGGAATCATGTCTTAATCCTAATGAATTGGTTTCTCTTTGTCCTTTAAGTTCTTTTGGCCATTGATTGGAATCATGTCTTAATCCTAATGAATTGGTTTCTCTTTGTCCTTTAAGTTCTTTTGGCCATTGATTGGAATCATGTCTTAATCCTAAATGAATTGGTTTCTCTTTGTCCTTTAAGTTCTTTTGGCCATTGATTGGAATCATGTCTTAATCCTAAATGAATTGGTTTCTCTTTGTCCTTTAAGTTCTTTTGGCCATTGATTGGAATCATGTCTTAATCCTAATGAATTGGTTTCTCTTTGTCCTTTAAGTTCTTTTGGCCATTGATTGGAATCATGTCTTAATCCTAATGAATTGGTTTCTCTTTGTCCTTTAAGTTCTTTTGGCCATTGATTGGAATCATGTCTTAATCCTAAATGAATTGGTTTCTCTTTGTCCTTTAAGTTCTTTTGGCCATTGATTGGAATCATGTCTTAATCCTTAATGAATTGGTTTCTCTTTGTCCTTTAAGTTCTTTTGGCCATTGATTGGAATCATGTCTTAATCCTTAATGAATTGGTTTCTCTTTGTCCTTTAAGTTCTTTTGGCCATTGATTGGAATCATGTCTTAATCCTTAATGAATTGGTTTCTCTTTGTCCTTTAAGTTCTTTTGGCCATTGATTGGAATCATGTCTTAATCCTAAATGAATTGGTTTCTCTTTGTCCTTTAAGTTCTTTTGGCCATTGATTGGAATCATGTCTTAATCCTAATGAATTGGTTTCTCTTTGTCCTTTAAGTTCTTTTGGCCATTGATTGGAATCATGTCTTAATCCTAATGAATTGGTTTCTCTTTGTCCTTTAAGTTCTTTTGGCCATTGATTGGAATCATGTCTTAATCCTAATGAATTGGTTTCTCTTTGTCCTTTAAGTTCTTTTGGCCATTGATTGGAATCATGTCTTAATCCTAATGAATTGGTTTCTCTTTGTCCTTTAAGTTCTTTTGGCCATTGATTGGAATCATGTCTTAATCCTAATGAATTGGTTTCTCTTTGTCCTTTAAGTTCTTTTGGCCATTGATTGGAATCATGTCTTAATCCTAATGAATTGGTTTCTCTTTGTCCTTTAAGTTCTTTTGGCCATTGATTGGAATCATGTCTTAATCCTAATGAATTGGTTTCTCTTTGTCCTTTAAGTTCTTTTGGCCATTGATTGGAATCATGTCTTAATCCTAATGAATTGGTTTCTCTTTGTCCTTTAAGTTCTTTTGGCCATTGATTGGAATCATGTCTTAATCCTAAATGAATTGGTTTCTCTTTGTCCTTTAAGTTCTTTTGGCCATTGATTGGAATCATGTCTTAATCCTAATGAATTGGTTTCTCTTTGTCCTTTAAGTTCTTTTGGCCATTGATTGGAATCATGTCTTAATCCTAATGAATTGGTTTCTCTTTGTCCTTTAAGTTCTTTTGGCCATTGATTGGAATCATGTCTTAATCCTAAATGAATTGGTTTCTCTTTGTCCTTTAAGTTCTTTTGGCCATTGATTGGAATCATGTCTTAATCCTAATGAATTGGTTTCTCTTTGTCCTTTAAGTTCTTTTGGCCATTGATTGGAATCATGTCTTAATCCTAAATGAATTGGTTTCTCTTTGTCCTTTAAGTTCTTTTGGCCATTGATTGGAATCATGTCTTAATCCTAAATGAATTGGTTTCTCTTTGTCCTTTAAGTTCTTTTGGCCATTGATTGGAATCATGTCTTAATCCTAATGAATTGGTTTCTCTTTGTCCTTTAAGTTCTTTTGGCCATTGATTGGAATCATGTCTTAATCCTAAATGAATTGGTTTCTCTTTGTCCTTTAAGTTCTTTTGGCCATTGATTGGAATCATGTCTTAATCCTAAATGAATTGGTTTCTCTTTGTCCTTTAAGTTCTTTTGGCCATTGATTGGAATCATGTCTTAATCCTAATGAATTGGTTTCTCTTTGTCCTTTAAGTTCTTTTGGCCATTGATTGGAATCATGTCTTAATCCTAATGAATTGGTTTCTCTTTGTCCTTTAAGTTCTTTTGGCCATTGATTGGAATCATGTCTTAATCCGTAAATGACTTGGTTTCTCTTTGTCCTTTAAGTTCTTTTGGCCATTGATTGGAATCATGTCTTAATCCTAATGAATTGGTTTCTCTTTGTCCTTTAAGTTCTTTTGGCCATTGATTGGAATCATGTCTTAATCCTAAATGAATTGGTTTCTCTTTGTCCTTTAAGTTCTTTTGGCCATTGATTGGAATCATGTCTTAATCCTAAATGAATTGGTTTCTCTTTGTCCTTTAAGTTCTTTTGGCCATTGATTGGAATCATGTCTTAATCCTAATGAATTGGTTTCTCTTTGTCCTTTAAGTTCTTTTGGCCATTGATTGGAATCATGTCTTAATCCTAATGAATTGGTTTCTCTTTGTCCTTTAAGTTCTTTTGGCCATTGATTGGAATCATGTCTTAATCCTAAATGAATTGGTTTCTCTTTGTCCTTTAAGTTCTTTTGGCCATTGATTGGAATCATGTCTTAATCTTAAATGAATTGGTTTCTCTTTGTCCTTTAAGTTCTTTTGGCCATTGATTGGAATCATGTCATAATCTGTAATGACTTGCTTTCTCTTTGTCCTTTAAGTTCTTTTGGCCATTGATTGGAAGCATGTCTTAATCCTAAATGAATTGGTTTCTCTTTGTCCTTTAATTTCTTTTGGCCATTGATTGGAATCATGTCTTAATCCGTAATGACTTGGTTTCTCTTTGTCCTTTAAGTTCTTTTGGCCATTGATTGGAAACAAGTCTTAATCCTTAATGAATTGGTTTCGCTTTGTCCTTTAAGTTCTTTTGGCCATTGATTGGAATCATGTCTTAATCCGAAATGACTTGGTTTCTCTTTGTCCTTTAAGTTCTTTTGGCCATTGCTTGGTATCATGTCTTAATCCTAAATGAATTGGTTTCTCTTTGTCCTTTAAGTTCTTTTGGCCATTGATTGGAATCATGTCTAAATTCCAAAGGAATTGGTTTCTCTTTGTCCTTTAAGTTCTTTTGCCCATTGATAGGAAGCATGTCTTAATCCTAAATGAATTGGTTTCTCTTTGTCCTTTAATTTCTTTTGGCCATTGGTGGGGATCGTGTCATAATCCGTAATGACTTGGTTTCTCTTTGTCTTTTAAGTACTTTTGGCCATTGATTGGAAACATGTCTTAATTCTAAATGAATTGGTTTCGCTTTGTCCTTTATGTTCATTTGGCCATTGATTGGAATCATGTCTTAATCCTAAATGAATTGGTTTCTCTTTGTCCATTAAGTTCTTTTGGTCCTTGATTGGAAACATGTCTTAATCCGTAATGAATTGGTTTCTCTTTGTCCTTTAAGTTCTTTTGGCCGTTGATTGGAATCATGTCTTAATCCGTAATGAATTGGTTTCTCTTTGTCCTTTAAGTTCTTTTGGCCATTGATTGGAAACATGTCTTAATTCTAAGTGAATTGGTTTCTCTTTGTCCTTTAAGTTCTTTTGGCCGTTGATTGGAATCATGTCTTAATCCTAAATGAATTGGTTTCTCCTTGTCCATTAAGTTCTTTTGGCCCTTGATTGGAATCATGTCTTAATCCTAAATGAATTGGTTTCTCTTTGTCCTTTAAGTTCTTTTGGGCATTGATTGGAACCATGTCTTAATCCATAATGAATTGGTTTCGCTTTGTCCTTTAAGTTCTTTTGGCCATTGATTGGAATCATGTCTTAATCCTAAATGAATTGGTTTCTCCTCGTCCATTAAGTTCTTTTGGCCATTGATTGGAATCATGTCTTAATCCTAATGAATTGGTTTCTCTTTGTCCTTTAAGTTCTTTTGGCCATTGATTGGAATCATGTCTTAATCCTAATGAATTGGTTTCTCTTTGTCCTTTAAGTTCTTTTGGCCATTGATTGGAATCATGTCTTAATCCTAATGAATTGGTTTCTCTTTGTCCTTTAAGTTCTTTTGGCCATTGATTGGAATCATGTCTTAATCCTAATGAATTGGTTTCTCTTTGTCCTTTAAGTTCTTTTGGCCATTGATTGGAATCATGTCTTAATCCTAAATGAATTGGTTTCTCTTTGTCCTTTAAGTTCTTTTGGCCATTGATTGGAATCATGTCTTAATCCTAAATGAATTGGTTTCTCTTTGTCCTTTAAGTTCTTTTGGCCATTGATTGGAATCATGTCTTAATCCTAAATGAATTGGTTTCTCTTTGTCCTTTAAGTTCTTTTGGCCATTGATTGGAATCATGTCTTAATCCTAAATGAATTGGTTTCTCTTTGTCCTTTAAGTTCTTTTGGCCATTGATTGGAATCATGTCTTAATCCTAAATGAATTGGTTTCTCTTTGTCCTTTAAGTTCTTTTGGCCATTGATTGGAATCATGTCTTAATCCTAATGAATTGGTTTCTCTTTGTCCTTTAAGTTCTTTTGGCCATTGATTGGAATCATGTCTTAATCCTAAATGAATTGGTTTCTCTTTGTCCTTTAAGTTCTTTTGGCCATTGATTGGAATCATGTCTTAATCCTAATGAATTGGTTTCTCTTTGTCCTTTAAGTTCTTTTGGCCATTGATTGGAATCATGTCTTAATCCTAATGAATTGGTTTCTCTTTGTCCTTTAAGTTCTTTTGGCCATTGATTGGAATCATGTCTTAATCCTAAATGAATTGGTTTCTCTTTGTCCTTTAAGTTCTTTTGGCCATTGATTGGAATCATGTCTTAATCCTAATGAATTGGTTTCTCTTTGTCCTTTAAGTTCTTTTGGCCATTGATTGGAATCATGTCTTAATCCTAATGAATTGGTTTCTCTTTGTCCTTTAAGTTCTTTTGGCCATTGATTGGAATCATGTCTTAATCCTAATGAATTGGTTTCTCTTTGTCCTTTAAGTTCTTTTGGCCATTGATTGGAATCATGTCTTAATCCTAATGAATTGGTTTCTCTTTGTCCTTTAAGTTCTTTTGGCCATTGATTGGAATCATGTCTTAATCCTAATGAATTGGTTTCTCTTTGTCCTTTAAGTTCTTTTGGCCATTGATTGGAATCATGTCTTAATCCTAAATGAATTGGTTTCTCTTTGTCCTTTAAGTTCTTTTGGCCATTGATTGGAATCATGTCTTAATCCTAAATGAATTGGTTTCTCTTTGTCCTTTAAGTTCTTTTGGCCATTGATTGGAATCATGTCTTAATCCTAAATGAATTGGTTTCTCTTTGTCCTTTAAGTTCTTTTGGCCATTGATTGGAATCATGTCTTAATCCTAATGAATTGGTTTCTCTTTGTCCTTTAAGTTCTTTTGGCCATTGATTGGAATCATGTCTTAATCCTAATGAATTGGTTTCTCTTTGTCCTTTAAGTTCTTTTGGCCATTGATTGGAATCATGTCTTAATCCTAATGAATTGGTTTCTCTTTGTCCTTTAAGTTCTTTTGGCCATTGATTGGAATCATGTCTTAATCCTAAATGAATTGGTTTCTCTTTGTCCTTTAAGTTCTTTTGGCCATTGATTGGAATCATGTCTTAATCCTAATGAATTGGTTTCTCTTTGTCCTTTAAGTTCTTTTGGCCATTGATTGGAATCATGTCTTAATCCTAAATGAATTGGTTTCTCTTTGTCCTTTAAGTTCTTTTGGCCATTGATTGGAATCATGTCTTAATCCTAAATGAATTGGTTTCTCTTTGTCCTTTAAGTTCTTTTGGCCATTGATTGGAATCATGTCTTAATCCTAATGAATTGGTTTCTCTTTGTCCTTTAAGTTCTTTTGGCCATTGATTGGAATCATGTCTTAATCCTAAATGAATTGGTTTCTCTTTGTCCTTTAAGTGCTTTTGGCCATTGATTGGAATCATGTCTTAATCCTAATGAATTGGTTTCTCTTTGTCCTTTAAGTTCTTTTGGCCATTGATTGGAATCATGTCTTAATCCTAAATGAATTGGTTTCTCTTTGTCCTTTAAGTTCTTTTGGCCATTGATTGGAATCATGTCTTAATCCTAAATGAATTGGTTTCTCTTTGTCCTTTAAGTTCTTTTGGCCATTGATTGGAATCATGTCTTAATCCTAATGAATTGGTTTCTCTTTGTCCTTTAAGTTCTTTTGGGCCATTGATTGGAATCATGTCTTAATCCTAAATGAATTGGTTTCTCTTTGTCCTTTAAGTTCTTTTGGCCATTGATTGGAATCATGTCTTAATCCTAATGAATTGGTTTCTCTTTGTCCTTTAAGTTCTTTTGGCCATTGATTGGAATCATGTCTTAATCCTAATGAATTGGTTTCTCTTTGTCCTTTAAGTTCTTTTGGCCATTGATTGGAATCATGTCTTAATCCTAATGAATTGGTTTCTCTTTGTCCTTTAAGTTCTTTTGGCCATTGATTGGAATCATGTCTTAATCCTAAATGAATTGGTTTCTCTTTGTCCTTTAAGTTCTTTTGGCCATTGATTGGAATCATGTCTTAATCCTAAATGAATTGGTTTCTCTTTGTCCTTTAAGTTCTTTTGGCCATTGATTGGAATCATGTCTTAATCCCTAAATGAATTGGTTTCTCTTTGTCCTTTAAGTTCTTTTGGCCATTGATTGGAATCATGTCTTAATCCTAATGAATTGGTTTCTCTTTGTCCTTTAAGTTCTTTTGGCCATTGATTGGAATCATGTCTTAATCCTAATGAATTGGTTTCTCTTTGTCCTTTAAGTTCTTTTGGCCATTGATTGGAATCATGTCTTAATCCTAAATGAATTGGTTTCTCTTTGTCCTTTAAGTTCTTTTGGCCATTGATTGGAATCATGTCTTAATCCTAAATGAATTGGTTTCTCTTTGTCCTTTAAGTTCTTTTGGCCATTGATTGGAATCATGTCTTAATCCGTAAATGAATTGGTTTCTCTTTGTCCTTTAAGTTCTTTTGGCCATTGATTGGAATCATGTCTTAATCCTAAATGAATTGGTTTCTCTTTGTCCTTTAAGTTCTTTTGGCCATTGATTGGAATCATGTCTTAATCCTAAATGAATTGGTTTCTCTTTGTCCTTTAAGTTCTTTTGGCCATTGATTGGAATCATGTCTTAATCCTAATGAATTGGTTTCTCTTTGTCCTTTAAGTTCTTTTGGCCATTGATTGGAATCATGTCTTAATCCTAAATGAATTGGTTTCTCTTTGTCCTTTAAGTTCTTTTGGCCATTGATTGGAATCATGTCTTAATCCTAAATGAATTGGTTTCTCTTTGTCCTTTAAGTTCTTTTGGCCATTGATTGGAATCATGTCTTAATCCTAAATGAATTGGTTTCTCTCTTTGTCCTTTAAGTTCTTTTGGCCATTGATTGGAATCATGTCTTAATCCTAATGAATTGGTTTCTCTTTGTCCTTTAAGTTCTTTTGGCCATTGATTGGAATCATGTCTTAATCCTAATGAATTGGTTTCTCTTTGTCCTTTAAGTTCTTTTGGCCATTGATTGGAATCATGTCTTAATCCTAAATGAATTGGTTTCTCTTTGTCCTTTAAGTTCTTTTGGCCATTGATTGGAATCATGTCTTAATCCTAAATGAATTGGTTTCTCTTTGTCCTTTAAGTTCTTTTGGCCATTGATTGGAATCATGTCTTAATCCTAAATGAATTGGTTTCTCTTTGTCCTTTAAGTTCTTTTGGCCATTGATTGGAATCATGTCTTAATCCTAATGAATTGGTTTCTCTTTGTCCTTTAAGTTCTTTTGGCCATTGATTGGAATCATGTCTTAATCCTAAATGAATTGGTTTCTCTTTGTCCTTTAAGTTCTTTTGGCCATTGATTGGAATCATGTCTTAATCCTAATGAATTGGTTTCTCTTTGTCCTTTAAGTTCTTTTGGCCATTGATTGGAATCATGTCTTAATCCTAAATGAATTGGTTTCTCTTTGTCCTTTAAGTTCTTTTGGCCATTGATTGGAATCATGTCTTAATCCTAAATGAATTGGTTTCTCTTTGTCCTTTAAGTTCTTTTGGCCATTGATTGGAATCATGTCTTAATCCTAATGAATTGGTTTCTCTTTGTCCTTTAAGTTCTTTTGGCCATTGATTGGAATCATGTCTTAATCCTAAATGAATTGGTTTCTCTTTGTCCTTTAAGTTCTTTTGGCCATTGATTGGAATCATGTCTTAATCCTAATGAATTGGTTTCTCTTTGTCCTTTAAGTTCTTTTGGCCATTGATTGGAATCATGTCTTAATCCTAATGAATTGGTTTCTCTTTGTCCTTTAAGTTCTTTTGGCCATTGATTGGAATCATGTCTTAATCCTAATGAATTGGTTTCTCTTTGTCCTTTAAGTTCTTTTGGCCATTGATTGGAATCATGTCTTAATCCCTAAATGAATTGGTTTCTCTTTGTCCTTTAAGTTCTTTTGGCCATTGATTGGAATCATGTCTTAATCCTAAATGAATTGGTTTCTCTTTGTCCTTTAAGTTCTTTTGGCCATTGATTGGAATCATGTCTTAATCCTAAATGAATTGGTTTCTCTTTGTCCTTTAAGTTCTTTTGGCCATTGATTGGAATCATGTCTTAATCCTAATGAATTGGTTTCTCTTTGTCCTTTAAGTTCTTTTGGCCATTGATTGGAATCATGTCTTAATCCTAAATGAATTGGTTTCTCTTTGTCCTTTAAGTTCTTTTGGCCATTGATTGGAATAATGTCTTAATCCTAAAGGAATTGGTTTCTCTTTGTCCTTTAAGTTCTTTTGGCCATTGATTGGAATCATGTCTTAATCCTAATGAATTGGTTTCTCTTTGTCCTTTAAGTTCTTTTGGCCATTGATTGGAATCATGTCTTAATCCTAAATGAATTGGTTTCTCTTTGTCCTTTAAGTTCTTTTGGCCATTGATTGGAATCATGTCTTAATCCTAAGGAATTGGTTTCTCATTCTCCTTTAAGTTCTGTTGGCCGTTGATTGGAATCATGTCTTAATCCTAAATGAATTGGTTTCTCTTTGTCCATTAAGTTCTTTTGGCCCTTGATTGGAATCTTGTCTTAATCCGTAATGAATTGGTTTCTCTTTGTCCTTTAAGTTCTTTTGGCCATTGATTGGAAACATGTCTTAATTCTAAATGAATTGGTTTCTCTTTGTCCTTTAAGTTCTTTTGGCCATTGATTGGAATCATGTCTTAATCCTAATGACTTGGTTTCTCTTTGTCCTTTTAAGTTCTTTTGGCCATTGATTGGAATCATGTCTTAATCCTAAATGAATTGGTTTCTCTCTTTGTCCTTTAAGTTCTTTTGGCCATTGATTGGAATCATGTCTTAATCCTAAAATGAATTGGTTTCTCTTTGTCCTTTAACTGCTTTTCGCCATTGATCGGGATCATGTCATAATCCGGAAAGACTTGGTTTCTCTTTGTCCTTTAACTTCTTTTGGCCATTGAATGGAAACATGTCTTAATTCTAAATGAATTGGTTTCTCTTTTTCCTTTAAGTTCTTTTGGCCGTTGATTGGAATCATGTTTTAATCCGTAATGACTTGGTTTCTCTTTGTCCTTTAAGTTCTTTTGGGCATTGATTGGAACCATGTCTTAATCCTAAATGAATTGGTTTCTCTTTGTCCTTTAAGTTCTTTTGGCCATTGATTGGAAACATGTCTTAATTCTAAATGAATTGGTTTCTCTTTGTCCTTTAAGTTCTTTTGGGCATTGATTGGAACCATGTCTTAATCCTTAATGAATTGGTTTCCCTTTGTCCTTTAAGTTCTTTTGGCCATTGATTGGGAACATGTCTTAATTCTAAAAGAATTGGTTTCTCTTTGTCCTTTAAGTTCTTTTGGCCGTTGATTGGAAACATGTCTCAATTCTCAATGAATTAGTTTCTCTTTGTCCTTTAAGTTCTTTTGGCCATTGATTGGAATCATGTCTTAATCCTAAATGAATTGGTTTCTCTTTGTCCTTTAAGTTCTTTTGGCCATTGATTGGAATCAAGTCTTAATCCTTAAGGAATTGGTTTCTCTTTGTCCTTCAAGTTCTTTTGGCCATTGATTGGAATAATGTCTTAATCCTTAATGAATTGGTTTCGCTTTGTCCATTAAGTTCTTTTGGCCGTTGATTGGAACAATGTCTTAATCCTTAATGAATTGGTTTCTCTTTGACCTTTAAGTTCTTTTGGCCGTTGATTGGAATCATGTCTTAATCCCTAAATGAATTGGTTTCTCTTTGTCCTTTAAGTTCTTTTGGCCATTGATTGGAATCATGTCTTAATCCTAAATGAATTGGTTTGGTTTCTCTTTGTCCTTTTAAGTTCTTTTGGCCATTGATTGGAATCATGTCTTAATCCGTAATGAATTGGTTTCTCTTTGTCCTTTAAGTTCTTTTGGCCATTGATTGGAATCATGTCTTAATCCTTAATCCTAAATGAATTGGTTTCTCTTTGTCCTTTAAGTTCTTTTGGCCATTGATTGGAATCATGTCTTAATCCTAATGAATTGGTTTCTCTCTTTGTCCTTTTAAGTTCTTTTGGCCATTGATTGGAATCATGTCTTAATCCTAATGAATTGGTTTCTCTTTGTCCTTTAAGTTCTTTTGGCCATTGATTGGAATCATGTCTTAATCCTAATGAATTGGTTTCTCTCTTTGTCCTTTAAGTTCTTTTGGCGATTGATTGGAATCATGTCTTAATCCTAAATGAATTGGTTTCTCTTTGTCCTTTAAGTTCTTTTGGCCATTGATTGGAATCATGTCTTAATCCTAAATGAATTGGTTTCTCTTTGTCCTTTAAGTTCTTTTGGCCATTGATTGGAATCATGTCTTAATCCCTAATGAATTGGTTTCTCTTTGTCCTTTAAGTTCTTTTGGCCATTGATTGGAATCATGTCTTAATCCTAAATGAATTGGTTTCTCTTTGTCCTTTAAGTTCTTTTGGCCATTGATTGGAATCATGTCTTAATCCTAAATGAATTGGTTTCTCTTTGTCCTTTAAGTTCTTTTGGCCATTGATTGGAATCATGTCTTAATCCTAATGAATTGGTTTCTCTTTGTCCTTTAAGTTCTTTTGGCCATTGATTGGAATCATGTCTTAATCCTAAATGAATTGGTTTCTCTTTGTCCTTTAAGTTCTTTTGGCCATTGATTGGAATCATGTCTTAATCCTAATGAATTGGTTTCTCTTTGTCCTTTAAGTTCTTTTGGCCATTGATTGGAATCATGTCTTAATCCTAAATGAATTGGTTTCTCTTTGTCCTTTAAGTTCTTGGCCATTGATTGGGAATCATGTCTTAATCCCTAAATGAATTGGTTTCTCTTTGTCCTTTAAGTTCTTTGGCCATTGATTGGAATCATGTCTTAATCCTAAATGAATTGGTTTCTCTTTGTCCTTTAAGTTCTTTTGGCCATTGATTGGAATCATGTCTTAATCCTAAATGAATTGGTTTCTCTTTGTCCTTTAAGTTCTTTTGGCCATTGATTGGAATCATGTCTTAATCCGTAAATGAATTGGTTTCTCTTTGTCCTTTAAGTTCTTTTGGCCATTGATTGGAATCATGTCTTAATCCTAAATGAATTGGTTTCTCTTTGTCCTTTAAGTTCTTTTGGCCATTGATTGGAATCATGTCTTAATCCTAAATGAATTGGTTTCTCTTTGTCCTTTAAGTTCTTTTGGCCATTGATTGGAATCATGTCTTAATCCTAAATGAATTGGTTTCTCTTTGTCCTTTAAGTTCTTTTGGCCATTGATTGGAATCATGTCTTAATCCTAATGAATTGGTTTCTCTTTGTCCTTTAAGTTCTTTTTGGCCATTGATTGGAATCATGTCTTAATCCTAAATGAATTGGTTTCTCTTTGTCCTTTAAGTTCTTTTGGCCATTGATTGGAATCATGTCTTAATCCTAATGAATTGGTTTCTCTTTGTCCTTTAAGTTCTTTTGGCCATTGATTGGAATCATGTCTTAATCCTAAATGAATTGGTTTCTCTCTTTGTCCTTTAAGTTCTTTTGGCCATTGATTGGAATCATGTCTTAATCCTAAATGAATTGGTTTCTCTTTGTCCTTTAAGTTCTTTTGGCCATTGATTGGAATCATGTCTTAATCCTAAATGAATTGGTTTCTCTTTGTCCTTTAAGTTCTTTTGGCCATTGATTGGAATCATGTCTTAATCCTAATGAATTGGTTTCTCTTTGTCCTTTAAGTTCTTTTGGCCATTGATTGGAATCATGTCTTAATCCTAATGACTTGGTTTCTCTTTGTCCTTTAAGTTCTTTTGGCCATTGATTGGAATCATGTCTTAATCCTAAATGAATTGGTTTCTCTTTTGTCCTTTAAAGTTCTTTTGGCCATTGATTGGAATCATGTCTTAATCCTAAATGAATCCTAAATGAATTGGTTTCTCTTTGTCCTTTAAGTTCTTTTTGGCCATTGATTGGAATCATGTCTTAATCCTAGATGAATTGGTTTCGCTTTGTCATTTAAGTTCTTTTGGCCATTCATTGGAAACATATCTTAATCCTAATGAATTGGTTTCTCTTTGTCCTTTAAGTTCTTTTGGCCATTGATTGGAATCATGTCTTAATCCTAATGAATTGGTTTCTCTTTGTCCTTTAAGTTCTTTTGGCCATTGATTGGAATCATGTCTTAATCCTAAATGAATTGGTTTCTCTCTTTGTCCTTTAAGTTCTTTTGGCCATTGATTGGAATCATGTCTTAATCCGTAATGAATTGGTTTCTCTTTGTCATTTAAGTTCTTTTGGCCATTGATTGGAAACATATCTTAATTCTAAATGAATTGGTTTCTCTTTGTCCTTTAAGTTCTTTTGGCCGTTGATTGGAATCATGTCTTAATCCTAAATCAATTGGTTTCTCTTTGTCCTGTAAGTTCTTTTGGCCCTTGATTGGAATATTGTCTTATTCCTAATGAATTGGTTTCGCTCTGTCCTTTAAGTTCTTTTGGCCATTAATTGGAATCATGTGTTAATCCTAAATGAATTGGTTCCTCTTTGTCCTTTAAGTTCTTTTGGCCATTGATTGGAATCATGTCTTAAACGTAAATGAGTTGGTTACTCTTTGTCCTTTAAGTGCCTTTGGCCATTGATTGGAATCATGTCTTAATCCTTAATGAATTGGTTTCGCTTTGTCCTTTAAGTTCTTTTGGCCATTGATTGGAATCATGTCTTAATCCGAAATGACTTGGTTTCTCTTTGTCATTTAAGTTCTTTTGGCCATTGATTGGAATCATGCCATAATCCGTAATGACTTGGTTTCTCTTTGTCCTTTAAGTTCTTTTGGCCATTGATTGGAAACATGTCTTAATCCTAAATGAATTGGTTTCTCTTTGTCCTTTAAGTTCCTTTGGCCATTGATTGGAACCATGTCTTAATCCTTAATGAATTGGTTTCTCTTTGTCCTTTAAGTTCTTTTGGCCATTGATTGGAATCATGTCTTAATCCTAATGAATTGGTTTCTCTTTGTCCTTTAAGTTCTTTTGGCCATTGATTGGAATCACGTCTTAATCCTAAATGAATTGGTTTCTCTTTGTCCTTTATGTTCTTTTGGCCATTGATTGGAATCATATCTTAATCCTAAATGAATTGGTTTCTCTTTGTCCTTTAAGTTCTTTTGGCCATTGATTGGAATCATGTCTTAATCCTAAATGAATTGGTTTCTCTTTGTCCTTTAAGTTCTTTTGGCCATTGATTGGAATCATGTCTTAATCCTAATGAATTGGTTTCTCTTTGTCCTTTAAGTTCTTTTGGCCATTGATTGGAAACATGTCTTAATCCTAAATGAATTGGTTTCTCTTTATCCTTTAAGTTCTTTTGGCCATTGATTGGAATCATGTCTTAATCCGTAATGAATTGGATTCTCTTTGTCCTTTAAGTTCTTTTGGCCATTGATTGGAATCATGTCTTAATCCTAAATGAATTGGTTTCTCTTTGTCCTTTAAGTTCTTTTGGCCATTGATTGGAATCATGTCTTAATCCTAATGAATTGGTTTCTCTTTGTCCTTTAAGTTCTTTTGGCCATTGATTGGAATCATGTCTTAATCCTAAATGAATTGGTTTCTCTTTGTCCTTTAAGTTCTTTTGGCCATTGATTGGAATCATGTCTTAATCCTAATGAATTGGTTTCTCTTTGTCCTTTAAGTTCTTTTGGCCATTGATTGGAATCATGTCTTAATCCTAAATGAATTGGTTTCTCTTTGTCCTTTAAGTTCTTTTGGCCATTGATTGGAATCATGTCTTAATCCTAAATGAATTGGTTTCTCTTTGTCCTTTAAGTTCTTTTGGCCATTGATTGGAATCATGTCTTAATCCTAAATGAATTGGTTTCTCTTTGTCCTTTAAGTTCTTTTGGCCATTGATTGGAATCATGTCTTAATCCTAATGAATTGGTTTCTCTTTGTCCTTTAAGTTCTTTTGGCCATTGATTGGAATCATGTCTTAATCCTAAATGAATTGGTTTCTCTTTGTCCTTTAAGTTCTTTTGGCCATTGATTGGAATCATGTCTTAATCCTAATGAATTGGTTTCTCTTTGTCCTTTAAGTTCTTTTGGCCATTGATTGGAATCATGTCTTAATCCTAATGAATTGGTTTCTCTTTGTCCTTTAAGTTCTTTTGGCCATTGATTGGAATCATGTCTTAATCCTAAATGGTTTCTCTTTGTCCTTTAATTGGTTTCTCTTTGTCCTTTAAGTTCTTTTGGCCATTGATTGGAATCATGTCTTAATCCTAAATGAATTGGTTTCTCTTTGTCCTTTAAGTTCTTTTGGCCATTGATTGGAATCATGTCTTAATCCTAATGAATTGGTTTCTCTTTGTCCTTTAAGTTCTTTTGGCCATTGATTGGAATCATGTCTTAATCCTAAATGAATTGGTTTCTCTTTGTCCTTTAAGTTCTTTTGGCCATTGATTGGAATCATGTCTTAATCCTAATGAATTGGTTTCTCTTTGTCCTTTAAGTTCTTTTGGCCATTGATTGGAATCATGTCTTAATCCGTAATGACTTGGTTTCTCTTTGTCCTTTAAGTTCTTTTGGCCATTGATTGGAAACATGTCTTAATCCTAAATGAATTGGATTCTCTTTGTCCTTTAAGTTCTGTGGGCCATTGGTTGGAATCATGTCTTAATCCTAATGAATTGGTTTCTCTTTGTCCTTTAAGTTCTTTTGGCCATTGATTGGAATCATGTCTTAATCCTAATGAATTGGTTTCTCTTTGTCCTTTAAGTTCTTTAAGTTCTTTTGGCATTGATTGATTGGATCATCATGTCTTAATCCTCCTAATGAATGGTGGTTTCGCTTTCTCCTTTAAGTTCTTTTGGTCATTGATTGGTAGCATGTCTTAATCCTAATTGAATTGGTTTCACTTTGTCCTTTAAGTTCTTTTGGCCATTGATTAGAATCATGTCTTAATCCGTAATGACTTGGTTTCTCTTTGTCCTTTTAGTTCTTTTGGCCGTTGATTGGAACAATGTCTTAATCCTTAATGAATTGGTTTCTCATGGTCTCTTAAGTTCTTTTGGCCATTGATTGGAATCATGTCTTAATCCGTAATGACTTGGTTTCTCTTTGCCCTTTAAGTTCTTTTGGCCGTTGATTGGAAACTTGTCTTAATCCTAAATGAATTGGTTTCTCTTTGTCCTTTAAGTTCTTTTGGCCATTGATTGGAAACACGTTTTAACTCTAAATGAATTGGTTTCTCTTTGTCCTTTACGTTCTTTTGGCCATTGATTGGAAACATGTCTTAATCCTAAATGAATTGGTTTCTCTTTGTCCTTTAAGTTCTTTGGGCCATTGATTGGAATCATGACTTAATCCGTAATGACATGGTTTCTCTTTGTCCTTCAAGTTCTTTTGGCCGTTGGTTGGAATCGTGTCATAATCCGTAATGACTTGGTTTCTCTTTGTCCTTTAAGTTCTTTTGGCCGTTGATTGGAATCATGTCTTAATCCGTAATGAATACCGCTTTCTCTTTGTCCTTTAAGTTATTTTGGCGATTGATTGGAACAATGTCTTAATCCTTAATGAATTGGTTTCGCTTTGCCCTTTAAGTTCTTTTGGCCGTTGATTGGAAACTTGTCTTAATCCTAAATGAATTGGTTTCTCTTTGTCCTTTAAGTTCTTTTGGCCATTGATTGGAAACACGTTTTAACTCTAAATGAATTGGTTTCTCTTTGTCCTTTACGTTCTTTTGGCCATTGATTGGAAACATGTCTTAATCCTAAATGAATTGGTTTCTCTTTGTCCATTAAGTTCTTTTGGCCATTGATTGGAATCATGTCTTAATCCGTAATGAGTTGGTTTCTCTTTATCCTTTAAGTTCATTTGGCCATTGATTGGAATCATATCTTAATCCTAAATGAATTCAATTCTCTTTGTCCTTTAAGTTCTTTTGACCATTGATTGGAATCATGTCGTAATTCGTAATGACTTGGTTTCTTTTTGTCCTTTAAGTTCTTTTGGCCATTGATTGGAAACATGTCTTAATTCTAAATGAATAGGTTTTGTCTATGTCCTTTACGTTGTTTTAGACGTTGATTGGAATCATGTCTTAATCCTAAATGAATTGGTTTCGATTTGTCCTTTAAGTTATTTTGGCCCTTGATTGGAATCATGTCTTAATCCGTAATGACTTGGTTTCGCTTTGTCCTTTAAGTTCTTTTGGCCGTTGATTGGAACCATGTCTTAATCCTTAATGAATTGGTTTCTCTTTGGTCTTCTTTAAGTTCATTAAATTTTGGCCCTTGATTGGAATCATGTCTTAATCATAAATGACTTAGGTTTCTCCTTGTCCTTTAAGTTCTTTTATCCATTGATTGGAATCATGTCTTAATCCTGTGAATGAATTGGTTTCTCTTTGTCCTTTAAGTTCTTTCTTGGCCATTGATTGGAATCATGTCTTAAGTGTCCTTAATGAATTGGTTTCTGCTTTGTCCTTTAAAGTTCTTTTTGGCCATTGATTGAATCATGTCTTGATCCTAAATGAATAGGTTTTTCTCTATGTCCTTTAAGTTCTTTTGGCCATTGATTGGAATCATGTCTTAATCCTAAAAAATATGAATTGGTTTCTCTTTGTCCTTTAAGTTATTTTGGCCATTGATTATGGAATCATGTCTTAATCCGTAATGACTTGGTTTCTCTTTGTCGCTTTAAGTTCTTTTGGCCATGCTGATTGGAATCATGTCTTTAATCCTTGAATGAATTGGTTTCTCTTTGTCACTTTAAGTTCTTTTGGCCATTAGATTGGAATCATGTCTTAATCCGTAATGACTTGGTTTCTCTTTGTCCTTTAAGTTCTTTGGCCATTGATTGGAATCATGTGCTTAATCACGTAAATGAATTGGTTTCCCTGCTTTTGTCCTTTAAGTTCTTTTGGCCATTGATTGGAACCATGTCTTAACTGTAATGACTTGGTTTCTCTTTGTCCTTTAAGTTCTTTTGGCCATTGATTGGAATCATGTCTTAATCTAAATGACATTGGTTTCTCTTTTGTCGCTTTAAGTTCTTTTGGCCATTGATTGGAATCATGTCTTAATCCTAATGACTTGGTTTCGCTTTGTCCTTTAAGTTCTTTTTGGCCATTGATTGGAATCATGTTTTAATCCTAAATGAATTGGTTTCTCTTGTCCTTTAAGTTCTTTTGGCCATTGATTGGAATCATGTCTTAATCCTAAATGACTTGGTTTCTCTTTGTCCTTTAAGTTCTTTTGGCATTGTTTGGAATCATGTCATAATCCTGAATGACTTGGTTTCTCTTTGTCCTTTATGTTCTTTAGGCCATTGATTGGAAACATGTCTTAATCCTAAATGAATTGGTTTCTCTTTGTCCTTTAATTTCTTTTGGCCATTGATTGGAATCATGTCATAAATGAATTGGTTTCGCTTTGTCCTTTAAGTTCTTTTGGCCGTTGATTGGAATCACGTCTTAATCCTAAATGAATTGGTATCGATTTTTCCTTTAAGTTCTTTTGGCCAGTGATTAGAATCAAGAGTTAATCCGTAATGAATTGGTTTCGCTTTGTCCTTTAAGTTCTTTTGGCCGTTGATTGGAATCATGTCTTAATCCTTAAGGAATTGGTTTCTCATTATTCTTTAAGTTCTTTTGGCCATTGATTGGAATCATGTCTTAATCCTTAATGAATTGGTTTCGCTTTGTCCTTTAAGTTCTTTTGGCCATTGATTGGAATCATGTCTTAATCCCCAATGACTTGGTTTCTCTTTGTCCATTAAGTTCTTTTGGCCCTTGATTGGAATCATGTCTTAATCCGTAATGACTTGGTTTCTCTTTGTCCTTTAAGTTCTTTTGTCGACTGATTGGAAACATGTCTTAATCCTAAATGAATTGGTTTCTCTT
This sequence comes from Pterocarpus santalinus, assembly GCA_031439595.1. Classification (NCBI taxonomy): domain Eukaryota; kingdom Viridiplantae; phylum Streptophyta; class Magnoliopsida; order Fabales; family Fabaceae; genus Pterocarpus; species Pterocarpus santalinus. The sequence goes on along the minus strand of CM062530.1, from coordinate 32,670,885 downwards.
TGTCCTTTAAGTTCTTTTGGCCATTGATTGGAAACATGTCTTAATCCTAAATGAATTGGTTTCTCTTTGTCCTTTAAGTTCTTTTGGCCGTTGATTGGAATCATGTCTTAATCCGTAGATGAATTGGTTTCTCTTTGTCCTTTAAGTTGTTTTTGGCCATTGATTGGAACAATGTCTTAATCCTTAATGAATTGGTTTCGCTTTGTCCTTTAAGTTCTTTTGGCCATTGATTGGAATCATATCTTAATCCTAAATGAATTGGTTTCTCTTTGTCCATTAAGTTCTTTTGGCCATTGATTGGAATCATGTCATAATCCGTAATGACTTGGTTTCTCTTTGTCCTTTAAGTTCTTTTGGCCATTGATTGGAGTCATATCTTAATCCTAAATGAATTGGTTTCTCTTTGTCCTTGAAGTCCTTGAAGTTCTTTTGGCCATTGATTGGAAACATGTCTTTATTCTCAATGAATTGGTTTCTCTTTGTCCTTTAAGTTCTTTTGGCCATTGATTGGAAACATGTCTTAATCCTAAATGAATTGGTTTCTCTTTGTCCTTTAAGTTCTTTTTTGGCCCTTGATTGGAATCACGCCTTAATCCTTGAATTAGTTTCTCTAAATGAATTAGTTTCTCTTTGTCCTTTAAGTTCTTTTGGCCCTTGATTTGAATCACGTCTTAATCCGTAATGACTTGCTTTCACTTTGTCCTTTAAGTTCTTTTGGCCATTGATTGGAATCATATCTTAATCCTAAATGAATTGAGTTTTGTTTCTCCTTTAAGTTCTTTTGGCCATTGATTGGAATCATGTCTTAATCCTAAATGAATTGGTTTCTCCTTGTCCATTAAGTTCTTTTGGCCCTTGTTTGGAATCATGTCTTAATCCTAAATGAATTGGTTTCGCTTTGTCCTTGAAGTTCTTTTGGTCATTGATTAGAAGCATGTCTTAATCCTTAATGATTTGGTTTCGCTTTGTCCTTTAAGTTCTTTTGGCCATTGATAGGAATCATGTCTTAATCCTAAATGAATTGGTTTCTCTTTGTCCTTGAAGTTCTTTTGGCCATTGATTGGAATCATGTCTTAATCCTAAATGAATTGGTTTCTCTTTGTCCTTTAAGTTCTTTTTGCCATTGATTGGAATCACGTCTTAATCCTTAAGGAATTGGTTTCTCTTTGTCCTTTAAGTTCTTTGGCCATTGATTGGAATCATGTCTTTAATCCTAAATGAATTGGTTTCTTCTTTGTCCATTAAGTTCTTTTGGCCATTGATTGGAATCATGTCTTAATCCGTAATGACTTGGTTTCTCTTTGTCCTTTAAGTTCTTTTGGCCATTGATTGGAAACATGTCTTAATCCTAAATGAATTGGTTTCTCTTTGTCCTTTAAGTTCTTTTGGCCATTGATTGGAATCATGTCTTAATCCGTAATGAATTGGTTTCTCTTTGTCCTTTAAGTTTTGTTGGCCACTGATTGGAATCATGTCTTAATGCTAAATGAATTGGTTTCTCTTTGTCCATTAAGTTCTTTGTTGGCCACTGATTGGAATCATGTCTTAATGCTAAATGAATTGGTTTCGTTTTGTCCTTTAAGTTCTTTTGGCCATTGATTGGAATCATGTCTTAATCCGAAATGACTTGGTTTCTCTTTGTCCTTTAAGTTCTTTTGGCCATTGATTGGAATCATGTCTTAATCCTAAATGAATTGGTTTCTCTTTGTCCTTTAAGTTCTTTTGGCCGTTGATTGGAATCATGTCTTAATCTGTAATGACTTGGTTTCTCTTTATCCTTTAAGTTCTTTTGGCCATTGATTGGAACCATGTCTTAATCCTTAATGAATTGGTTTCGCTTTGTCCTTTAAGTTCTTTTGGCCATTGATTGGAATCATGTCTTAATCCGTAATGACTTGGTTTCTCTTTGTCCTTTAAGGTCTTTTTGGCCATTGATTGGAATCATGTCTTAATCCTAATGACTTGGTTTCTCTTTGTCCTTTAAGTTCTTTTGGCCATTGATTGGAACCATGTCTTAATCCTAAATGAATTGGTTTCTCTTTGTCCTTTAAGTTCTTTTGACCATTGATTGGAATCATGTCTTAATCCTAAATGAATTGGTTTCTCTTTGTCCTTTAAATTCTTTTGGCCATTGATAGGAAACACGTGTTAATTCTAAATGAATTGGTTTCTCTTTGTCCTTTACGTTCTTTTGGCCATCGATTGGAAACATGTCTTAATCCTAAATGAATTGGTTTCTCTTTGTCCTTTAAGTTCTTTTGGCCATTGATTGGAATCATGTCATAATCCGTAATGACTTGGTTTCTCTTTGTCCTTTAAGTTCTTTTGGCCATTGATTGGAATCATGTCTTAATCCTTAATGAATTGGTTTCGCTTTGTCCTTTAAGTTCTTTTGGCCATTGATTGGAATCATGTCTTAATCCATAATGACTTGGTTTCTCTTTGTCCTTTAAGTTCTCTTCGCCATTGATTGGAATCATGTCATAATCCGTAATGAATTGGTTTCTCTTTGTCTTTAAGTTCTTTTTGGCCATTGATTGGAATCATGTCTTAATCCGTAAATGACTTGGTTTCTCTTTGTCCTTTAAGTTCTTTTGGCCATTGATTGGAATCATGTCTTAATCCTAATGAATTGGTTTCTCTTTGTCCTTTAAGTTCTTTTGGCCATTGATTGGAATCATGTCTTAATCCGTAAATGAATTGGTTTCTCTTTGTCCTTTAAGTTCTTTTTGGCCATTGATTGGAATCATGTCTTAATCCGTAAATGACTTGGTTTCTCTTTGTCCTTTAAGTTCTTTTGGCCATTGATTGGAAACATGTCTTAATCCTAAATGAATTGGTTTCTCTTTGTCCTTTAAGTTCTTTTGGCCATTGATTGGAAACATGTCTTAATCCTAAATGAATTGGTTTCTCTTTGTTCTTTAAGTTCTTTTGGCCATTGATTGGAATCATGTCTTAATCTGTAATGAATTCGTTTCTCTTTGTCCACTAAGTTCTTTTGGCCCTAGATTGGAATCATGTCATAATCCTTAATGACTTGGTTTCTCTTTGTCCTTTAAGTTATCCATGATTGGAATGAATTGGTTTTTCTTTGTCCATTAAGTTATTTTGGCCCTAGATCGGAATCATATCTTAATCCTAAATGAGTTAGTTTCTCTTTGTCCTTTAAGTTCTTTTGGCCCTTGATTGGAATCATGTCTTAATCCGTAATGGCTTGGTTTCTCTTTGTCCTTTAAGTTATTTTTGGCCACTGATTGGAATCATACCTTAATCCTAAATGAATTGAATTCTGTTTCTCCTTTAAGTTCTTTTGGCCATTGATTGGAAACATGTTTTAATTCTAAATGAATTGGTTTCTCTTTGTCCTTTAAGTTCTTTTGGCCATTGATTGGAATCATGTCTTAATCCGTAATGACTTGGTTTCTCTTTGTCCTTTAAATTCTTTTGGCCATTGATTAGAACCATGTCTTAATCCTTAATGAATTGGTTTCGCTTTGTCCTTTAAGTTCTTTTGGCCATTGATTGGAATCATGTCTTAATCCTAAATGAATTGGTTTCTCTTTGTCCATTAAGTTCTTTTGGCCCTTGATTGGAATCATGTCTTAATCCGTAATGACTTGGTTTCTCTTTGTCCTTTAAGTTCTTTTGGCGATTGATTGGAACAATGTCTTAATCCTTAACGAATTGGTTTCGCTTTGTCCTTTAAGTTGTTTTGGCCATTGATTGTAATCATGTCTTAATCCGTCATGACTTGGTATCTCTTTGCCCTTTAATTTCTTTTGGCATTGTTTGGAATCATGTCATAATCCGTAATGACTTGGTTTCTCTTTGTCCTTTATGTTCTTTTGGCCATTGATTGGAAACATGTCTTAATCCTAAATGAATTGGTTTCTCTTTGTCCTTTAAGTTCTTTTGGCCATTGATTGGAATCATGTCTTAATCCGAAATGACTTGGTTTCTCTTTGTCCTTTAAGTTCTTTTGGCCATTGATTGGAATCACGTCTTAATCCTAAATGAATTAGTTTCTCTTTGTCCCCTAAATGAATTGGTTTCTCTTTGTCCATCAAGTTCTTTTGGCCCTTGATTTGAATCACGTCTTAATCCGTAATGACTTGGTTTCTCTTTGTCCTTTAAGTTCTTTTGGCCATTGATTGGAATCATGTCTTAATCCGAAATGAATTGGTTTCTCTTTGTCCACTAAGTTCTTTTGGCCCTTGATTGGAATCATGTCTTAATCCGTAATGACTTGGTTTCTCTTTGTCCTTTAAGTTCTTTTGGCCACTGATTAGAACCATGTCTTAATCCTTAATGAATTGGTTTCGCTTTGTCCTTTAAGTTCTTTTGGCCATTGATTGGAATCATGCCTTAATCCTAAATGAATTGGTTTCTCTTTGTCCACTAAGTTCTTTTGGCCATTGATTGGAATCATGTCTTAATCCGTAATGACTTGGTTTCTCTTTGTCCTTTAAGTTCTTTTGGCCATTGATTGGAATCATGTCATAATCCGTAATGACTTGGTTTCTCTTTGTCCTTTAAGTTTTTTTGGCCATTGATTGGAATCATGTCTTAATCCTAAATGAATTGGTTTCTCTTTGTTCTTTAAGTTCTTTTGGCCATTGATTGGAATCATGTCTTAATCTGTAATGACTTGGTTTCTCTTTGTCCTTTAAGTTCTTTTTTGGCCCTTGATCGGAATCATATCTTATTTCAAAATGAATTGGTTTCTCTTTGTCCTTTAAGTTCTTTTGGCCATTGATTGGAATCATATCTTAATCCTTAATGAATTGGTTTCGCTTTGTCCTTTAAGTTCTTTTGGCCATTGATTGGAATCACGTCTTAATCCTAAATGAATTAGTTTCTCTTTGTCCCCTAAATGAATTGGTCTCTTTGTCCATCAAAGTTCTTTTGGCCCATTGATTGGAATCATGTCTTAATCCGTAATGACTTGGTTTCTCTTTGTCCTTTAAGTTCTTTTGGCCATTGATTGGAATCATGTCTTAATCCGAAATGAATTGGTTTCTCTTTGTCCTTTAAGTTCTTTTGGCCATTGATTGGAATCATGTCTTAATCCTAAATGAATTGGTTTCTCTTTGTCCTTTAAGTTCTTTTGGCCATTGATTGGAATCATGTCTTAATCCGTAATGACTTGGTTTCTCTTTGTCCTTTAAGTTCTTTTGGCCATTGATTGGAACCATGTCTTAATCCTTAATGAATTGGTTTCGCTTTGTCCTTTAAGTTCTTTTGGCCATTGATTGGAATCATGTCTTAATCCTAAATGAATTGGTTTCTCTTTGTCCACTAAGTTCTTTTGGCCCTTGATTGGAATCATGTCTTAATCCGTAATGACTTGGTTTCTCTTTGTCCTTTAAGTTCTTTTGGCGATTGATTGGAACAATGTCCTAATCCGTAATGAATTGGGTTCGCTTTGTCCTTTTAGTTCTTTTGGCCATTGATTGGAATCATGTATTAATCCGCAATGACTTGGTTTCTCTTTGTCCATTAAGTTCTTTTGGCCATTGATTGGAATCATGTCATAATCCGTAATGACTTGGTTTCTCTTTGTCTTTTAAGTTCTTTTGGCCATTGATTGGAAACATGTCTTAATTCTAAATGAATTGGTTTCTCTTTGTCCTTTAAGTTCTTTTGGCCGTTGATTGGAATCATGTCTTAATCCGTAATGACTTGGTTTCTCTTTGTCCTTGAAGTTCTTTTGGGCATTGATTAGAAACATGTCTTAATCCTTAATGAATTGGTTTCGCTTTGTCCTTTAAGTTCTTTTGGCCATTGATTGGAATCACGTCTTAATCCTAATCCTAAATGAATTGGTTTCTCTTTGTCCTTTAAGTTCTTTTGGCCATTGATTGGAATCATGTCTTAATCCTAAATGAATTGGTTTCTCTTTGTCCTTTAAGTTCTTTTGGCCATTGATTGGAATCATGTCTTAATCCTAAATGAATTGGTTTCTCTTTGTCCTTTAAGTTCTTTTGGCCATTGATTGGAATCATGTCTTAATCCGTAATGACTTGGTTTCTCTTTGTCCTTTAAGTTCTTTTGGCCGTTGATTGGAATCATGTCTTAATCCGTAATGACTTGGTTTCTCTTTGTCCTTTAAGTTCTTTTGGCCATTGATTGGAATCATGTCTTAATCCGAAATGAATTGGTTTCTCTTTGTCCTTTAAGTTCTTTTGGCCATTGATTGGAATCATGTCTTAATCCTAAATGAATTGGTTTCTCTTTGTCCTTTAAGTTCTTTTGGCCGTTGATTGGAATCATGTCTTAATCCAAAATGACTTGGTTTCTCTTTGTCCTTTAAGTTCTTTTGGCTGTTGATTGGAATCATGTCTTAATTCTAAATGAATTGGTTTCTCTTTGTCCTTTAAGTTCTTTTGGCCATTGATTGGAATCATGTCTTAATCCGTAATGACTTGGTTTCTCTTTGTCCTTTAAGTTCTTTTGGCCATTGATTGGAATCATGTCTTAATCCGTAATGACTTGGTTTCTCTTTGTCCTTTAAGTTCTTTTGGCCATTGATTGGAAACATGTCTTAATTCTAAATGAATTGGTTTCTCTTTGTCCTTTAAGTTCTTTTGGCCGTTGATTGGAATCATGTCTTAATCCGTAATGACTTGGTTTCTCTTTGTCCTTTAAGTTCTTTTGGCCATTGATTGGAATCATGTCTTAATCCTTAATGAATTGGTTTCGCTTTGTCCTTTAAGTTCTTTTGGCCATTGATTGGAATCATGTCTTAATCCTAAATGAATTGGTTTCTCTTTGTCCTTTAAGTTATTTTGGCCCTTGATTGGAATCATGTCTTAATCCTAAATGAGTTAGTTTCTCTTTGTCCTGTAAGTTCTTTTGGCCATTGATTGGAAACATGTCTTAATCCTAAATGAATTGGTTTCTCTTTGTCCTTTAAGTTCTTTTGGCCATTGATTGGAAACATGTCTTAATCCTAAATGAATTGGTTTCTCTTTGTCCTTCAAGTTCTTTTGGCCATTCATTGGAATCATGTCTTAATCCTAAATGAATTGGTTTCTCTTTGTCCTTCAAGTTCTTTTGGCCATTCATTGGAATCATGTCTTAATCCTAAATGAATTGGTTTCTCTTTGTCCATTAAGTTCTTTTGGCCCTTGATTGGAATCGTGTCTTAATCCGTAATGACTTGGTTTCTCTTTGTCCTTTAAGTTCTTTTGGCCATTGATTGGAATCATGTCATAATCCGTAATGACTTGGTTTCTCTTTGTCCTTTAAGTTCTTTTGGCCATTGATTGGATACATGTCTTAATCCTAAATGAATTAGTTTCTCTTTGTCCTTTAAGTTCTTTTGGCCCTTGATTTGAATCACGTCTTAATCCGTAATGAGTTGGTTTCTCTTTGTCCTTTAAGTTCTTTTGGCATTGATTGGAATCATGCCTTAATCCTAAATGAATTGGTTTCTCTTTGTCCTTGAAGTTCCTTTGGCCAATGATTGGAATCATATCTTAATCCTGAATGACTTGGTTTCTCTTTGTCCTTTAAGTTCTTTTGGCCATTGATTGGAATCATGTCTTAATCCGTAATGACTTGGTTTCTCTTTGTCCTTTAAGTTCTTTTGGCCATTGATTGGAATCATGTCTTAATCCTAAATGAATTGGTTTCTCTTTGTCCTTTAAGTTCTTTTGGCCATTGATTGGAATCATGTCTTAATCCGTAATGACTTGGTTTCTCTTTGTCCTTTAAGTTCTTTTGGCCATTGATTGGAATCATGTCTTAATCCGTAATGACTTGGTTTCTCTTTGTCCTTTAAGTTCTTTTGGCCATTGATTGGAACAATGTCTTAATCCTTAATGAATTGGTTTCGCTTTGTCCTTTAAGTTCTTTTGGCCATTGATTGGAATCATGTCTTAATCCGTAATGACTTGGTTTCTCTTTGTCCTTTAAGTTCTTTTGGCCATTGATTGGAATCATATCTTAATCCTAAATGAATTGGTTTCTCTTTGTCCTTGAAGTTCTTTTGGCCAATGATTGGAATCATGTCATAATCCTGAATGACTTGGTTTCTCTTTGTCCTTTAAGTTCTTTTGGCCATTGATTGGAATCATGTCTTAATCCTAAATGAATTGGTTTCTCTTTGTCCTTTAAGTTCTTTTGACCATTGATTGGAATCATGCCATAATCCGTAATGACTTGGTTTCTCTTTGTCCTGTAAATTCTTTTGGCCATTGATTGGAAACAAGTCTTAATTCTAAATGAATTGGTTTCTCTTTGTCCTTTAAGTTATTTTGGCCCTTGAATGGAATCATGTCTTAATCCTAAATGAATTGGTTTCTCTTTGTCCTTTAAGTTCTTTTGGTCATTGATTAGAACCATGTCTTAATCCGTAATGAATTGGTTTCGCTTTGTCCTTTAAGTTCTTTTGGCCATTGATTGGAAACATGTCTTAATCCTAAATGAATTGGTTTCTCTTTGTACTTTAAGTTCTTTTGGTCATTGTTTGGAAACATGTGTTAATCCTTAATGAATTGGTTTTTGTTTGTCCTTTAAGTTCTTTTGGCCATTGATTGGAATCATGTCTTAATCCTAAATGAATTGGTTTCTCTTTGTCCTTTAAGTTCTTTTGGCCATTGATTGGAATCATGTCTTAATCCGTAATGAATTGGGTTCTCTTTGTCCTTTAAGTTCTTTTGGCCATTAATTGGAACCAGGTCATAATTCTAAATGAATTGGTTTCTCTTTGTCCTTTAAGTTCTTTTGGCCATTGATTGGAATCATGTCTTAATCCGTAATGACTTGGTTTCTCTTTGTCCTTTAAGTTCTTTTGGCCATTGATTGGAATCATGTCTTAATCCTAAATGAATTGGTTTCTCTTTGTCCTTTAAGTTCTTTTGGCCATTGATTGGAATCATGTCTTAATCCGAAATGACTTGGTTTCTCTTTGTCCTTTAAGTTCTTTTGGCCATTGATTGGAATCATGTCTTAATCCGTAATGACTTGGTTTCTCTTTGTCCTTTAAGTTCTTTTGGCCATTGATTGGAATCATGTCTTAATCCTAAATGAATTGTTTTCTCTTTGTCCTTTAAGTTCTTTTGGCCATTGATTGGAATCATGTCTTAATCCGAAATGACTTGGTTTCTCTTTGTCCTTTAAGTTCTTTTGGCCATTGATTGGAATCATGTCTTAATCCGAAATGACTTGGTTTCTCTTTGTCCTTTAAGTTCTTTTGGGCATTGATTGGAATCGTGTCTTAATCCTTAATGAATTGGTATCTCTTTGTCCTTGAAGTTGTTTTGGCCATTGATTGGAAACATGTCTTAATCCTAAATGACTTGGTTTCTCTTTGTCCTTTAAGTTCTTTTGGCCATTGATTGGAAACATGCCTTAATCCTAAATGAATTGGTTTCGCTTTGTCCTTTAAGTTCTTTCGGCCATTGATTGGAATCATGTCTTAATCCTTAATGACTTGGTTTCTCTTTGTCCTTTCAATTCTTTTGGCCATTGATTGGAATCATGTCATAATCCGCAATGACTTGGTTTCTCTTTGTCCTTTTAGTTCTTTTGGCCATCGATTGGAAACATGTCTTAATCCTAAATGACTTGGTTTCTCTTTGTCCTTTAAGTTCTTTTGGCCACTGATTGGAATCATGTCTTAATCCTAAATGAATTGGTTTCTCTTTCTCCTTTAAGTTCTTTTGGCCATTGATTGGAATCATGTCTTAATCCGTAATGACTTGGTTTCTCTTTGTCCTTTAAGTTCTTTTGGCCATTGATTGGAATCATGTCTTAATCCTAAATGAATTGGTTTCTCTTTGTCCTTTAAGTTCTTTTTGCCATTGATTGGAATCATGTCTTAATCCGTAATGACTTGGTTTCTCTTTGTCCTTTAAGTTCTTTTGGCCACTGATTGGAATCATGTCTTAATCCTAAATGAATTGGTTTCTCTTTGTCCTTTAAGTTCTTTTGGCCATTGATTGGAATCATGTCTTAATCCGTAATGACTTGGTTTCTCTTTGTCCTTTAAGTTCTTTTGGCCATTGATTGGAATCATGTCTTAATCCTAAATGAATTGGTTTCTCTTTGTCCTTTAAGTTCTTTTGGCCATTGATTGGAATCATGTCTTAATCCGTAATGACTTGGTTTCTCTTTGTCCTTTAAGTTCTTTTGGCCATTGATTGGAATCATGTCTTAATCCTAAATGAATTGTTTTCTCTTTGTCCTTTAAGTTCTTTTGGCCATTGATTGGAATCATGTCTTAATCCGTAATGACTTGGTTTCTCTTTGTCCTTTAAGTTCTTTTGGGCATTGATTGGAACAATGTCTTAATCCTTAATGAATTGGTTTCGCTTTGTTCTTTTAGTTCTTTTGGCCATTGATTGGAATCATGTCTTAATTGGTAATGACTTGGTTTCTCTTTGTCCTTTAAGTTCTTTTGGCCATTGATTGGAACCATGTCATAATTCTAAATGAATTGGTTTCTCATTGTCCTTTAAGTTCTTTTTGGCCGTTGATTGGAATCATGTCTTAATCCGTAATGACTTGGTTTCTCTTTGTCCTTTAAGTTCTTTTGGCCATTGATTGGAAACATGTCTTAATCCTAAATGAATTGGTTTCTCTTTGTCCTTTAAGTTCTTTTGGCCATTGATTGGAATCATGTCTTAATCCTAAATGAATTGGTTTCTCTTTGTCCTTTAAGTTCTTTTGGCCATTGATTGGAATCATGTCTTAATCCGTAATGACTTGGTTTCGCTTTGTCCTTTAAGTTCTTTTGGCCATTGATTGGAATCATGTCTTAATCCATAATGACTTGGTTTCTCTTTGTCCTTTAAGTTCTTTTGGCCACTGATTGGAATCATGTCTTAATCCTAAATGAATTGGTTTCTCTTTGTCCTTTAAGTTCTTTTGGCCGTTGATTGGAATCATGTCTTAATCCGTAATGACTTGGTTTCTCTTTGTCCTTTAAGTTCTTTTGGCCATTGATTGGAAACATGTCTTAATCCTAAATGAATTGGTTTCTCTTTGTCCTTTAAGTTCTTTTGGCCATTGATTGGAATCATGTCTTAATCCGTAATGACTTGGTTTCTCTTTGTCCTTTAAGTTCTTTTGGCCACTGATTGGAATCATGTCTTAATCCTAAATGAATTGGTTTCTCTTTGTCCTTTAAGTTCTTTTGGCCCTTGATTGGAATCATGTCTTAATCCTAATTGAGTTGGTTTCTCTTTGTCCCTTAAGTTCTTTTGGCCATTGATTGGAATCATGTCTTAATCCGTAATGACTTGGTTTCTCTTTGTCCTTTAAGTTCTTTTGGCCGTTGATTGGAATCATCTCTTAATCCCCAATGGCTTGGTTTCTCTTTGTCCCTTAAGTTCTTTTGGTCTTTGATTAGTACCTTGTGTTAATCCTTAATGAATTGGTTTCGCTTTGTCCTTTAAGATCTTTTGGCCATTGATTGGAATCATGTGTTAATCTAAATGAATTGGTTTCTCTTTGTCCTTTAAGTTCTTTTGGCCGTTGATTGGAATCATGTCTTAATCCTAAATGAATTGGTTTCTCTTTGTCCTTTAAGTTCTTTTGGCCATTGATTGGAAACATGTCTTAATCCTAAATGACTTGGTTTCTCTTTGTCCTTTAAGTTCTTTTGGCCATTGATTGGAAACATGTCTTAATCCTAAATGAATTGGTTTCTCTTTGTCCTTTAAGTTCTTTTGGCCATTGATTGGAATCATGTCTTAATCCGTAATGAATTGGTTTCTCTTTGTCCTTTAAGTTTTTTTGGCCATTGATTGGAATCATGTCTTAATCCTAAATGAATTGGTTTCGCTTTGTCCTTTAAGTTCTTTTGGCCATTGATTGGAAACATGTCTTAATCCTAAATGACTTGGTTTCTCTTTGTCCTTTAAGTTCTTTTGGCCATTGATTGGAAACATGTCTTAATCCTAAATGAATTGGTTTCTCTTTGTCCTTTAAGTTCTTTTGGCCATTGATTGGAATCATGTCATAATCCATAATGACTTGGTTTCTCTTTGTCCTTTAAGTTCTTTTGGCCATTGATTGGAATCATGTCTTAATCCGTAACGACTTGGTTTCTCTTTGTCCTTTATGTTCTTTTGGCCATTGATTGGAATCATGTCTTAATCCTAAATGAATTGGTTTCTCTTTGTCCATTAAGTTCTTTTGGCCATTGATTGGATCATGTCTTAATCCTAAATGAATTGGTTTCTCTTTGTCCTTTAAGTTCTTTTGGCCATTGATTGGAATCATGTCTTAATCCGTGATGACTTGGTTTCTCTTTGTCCTTTAAGTTCTTTTGGCCATTGATTGGAATCATGTCTTAATCTTAAATCAACATGTTTCTCTTTGTCCTTTAAGTTCTTTTGGCCATTGATTGGAATCATGTCATAATCTGTAATGACTTGGTTTCTCTTTGTCCTTTAAGTTCTTTTGGCCATTGATTGGAAACATGTCTTAATCTTTAATGAATTGGTTTCGCTTTGTCCTTTAAGTTCTTTTGGCCATTGATTGGAATCATGTCTTAATCCGTGATGACTTGGTTTCTCTTTGTCCTTTAAGTTCTTTTGGCCATTGATTGGAATCATGTCTTAATGCTAAATGAATTGGTTTCTCTTTGTCCATTAAGTTCTTTTGGCCATTGATTGGAATCATGTCTTAATCCGTGATGACTTGGTTTCTCTTTGTCCTTTAAGTTCTTTTGGCCATTGATTGGAAACATGTCTTAATCCTAAATGAATTGGTTTCTCTTTGTCCTTTAAGTTCTTTTGGCCATTGATTGGAATCATGTCTTAATCCTAAATGAATTGGTTTCTCTTTGTCCTTTAAGTTCTTTTGGCCATTGATTGGAATCATGTCTTAATCCTAAATGAATTGGTTTCGCTTTGTCCTTTAAGTTCTTTTGGCCCTTGATTGGAATCATGTCTTAACCCGTAATGACTTGGTTTCTCTTTGTACTTTAAGTTCTTTTGGCCCTTGATTGGAATCATGTCTTAATCCTAAATGAATTGGTTTCTCTTTGTCCTTTAAGTTCTTTTGGCCATTGATTGGAATCATGTCTTAATCCGTAATGACTTGGTTTCTCTTTGTCCTTTAAGTTCTTTTGGCCATTGATTGGAAACATGTCTTAATCCTAAATGAATTGGTTTCTCTTTGTCCTTTAAGTTCTTTTGGCCATTGATTGGAATCATGTCTTAATCCGTAATGACTTGGTTTCTCTTTGTCCTTTAAGTTCTTTTGGCCATTGATTGGAATCATGTCTTAATCCTAAATGAATTGGTTTCTCTTTGTCCTTTAAGTTCTTTTGGCCATTGATTGGAAACATGTCTTAATCCTTAATGAATTGGTTTCTCTTTGTCCTTTAAGTTCTTTTGGCCATTGATTGGAAACATGTCTTAATCCTAAATGAATTGGTTTCTCTTTGTCCTTTAAGTTCTTTTGGCCATTGATTGGAATCATGTCTTAATCCGTAATGACTTGGTTTCTCTTTGTCCTTTAAGTTCTTTTGGGCATTGATTGGAACCATGTCTTAATCCTTAATGAATTGGTTTCTCTTTGTCCTTTAAGTTCTTTTGGCCATTGATTGGAATCATGTCTTAATCCTAAATGAATTGGATTCTCTTTGTCCTTTAAGTTCTTTTGGCCGTTGATTGGAATCATGTCTTAATCCTAAATGACTTGGTTTCTCTTTGTCCTTTAAGTTCTTTTGGGCATTGATTGGAACCATGTCTTAATCCTTAATGAATTGGTTTCGCTTTGTCCTTTAAGTTCTTTTGGCCATTGATTGGAATCATGTCTTAATCCGTAATGACTTGGTTTCTCTTTGTCCTTTAAGTTCTTTTGGCCATTGATTGGAATCATGTCTTAATCCTAAATGAATTGGTTTCTCTTTGTCCTTTAAGTTCTTTTGGCCATTGATTGGAATCATGTCTTAATCCTAAATGAATTGGTTTCTCTTTGTCCATTAAGTTCTTTTGGTCATTGATTAGAACCATGTCTTAATCCTTAATGAATTGGTTTCGCTTTGTCCTTTAAGTTCTTTTGGCCACTGATTGGAATCATGTCTTAATCCTAAATGAATTGGTTTCTCTTTGTCCTTTAAGTTCTTTTGGCCATTGATTGGAATCATGTCTTAATCCGTGATGACTTGGTTTCTCTTTGTCCTTTAAGTTCTTTTGGCCACTGATTGGAAACATGTCTTAATCCTAAATGAATTGGTTTCTCTTTGTCCTTTCAGTTCTTTCGGCCATTGATTGGAATCATGTCTTAATCTGTAATGACTTGGTTTCTCTTTGTCCTTTAAGTTCTTTTGGCCATTGATTGGAAACATGTCTTAATCCTAAATGAATTGGTTTCTCTTTGTCCTTTAAGTTCTTTTGGCCATTGATTGGAATCATGTCTTAATCCGTAATGACTTGGTTTCTCTTTGTCCTTTAAGTTCTTTTGGCCATTGATTGGAATCATGTCTTAATCCTAAATGAATTGGTTTCTCTTTGTCCTTTAAGTTCTTTTGGCCATTGATTGGAATCATGTCTTAATCCTAAATGAATTGGTTTCGCTTTGTCCTTTAAGTTCTTTTGGCCATTGATTGGAATCATGTCTTAATCCTAAATGAATTGGTTTCTCTTTGTCCTTTAAGTTCTTTTGGCCATTGATTGGAAACATGTCTTAATCCTAAATGAATTGGTTTCTCTTTGTCCTTTAAGTTCTTTTGGCCATTGATCGGAATCATGTCATAATCCGTAATGACTTGGTTTCTCTGTGTCCTTTAAGTTCTTTTGGCCATTGATTGGAACCATGTCTTAATCCTTAATGAATTGGTTTCGCTTTGTCCTTAAAGTTCTTTTGGCCATTGATTGGAATCATGTCTTAATCCTTAATGAATTGGTTTCGCTTTGTCCTTAAAGTTCTTTTGGCCCTTACTTGGAATCACGTCTTAATCCTAAATGAGTTGGTTTCTCTTTGTCCTTTAAGTTCTTTTGGCCATTGATTGCAACAATGTCTTAATCCTTAATGAATTGGTTTCGCTTTGTCCTTTAAGTTCTTTTGGCCATTGATTGGAATCATGTCTTAATCCGAAATGAGTTGGTTTCTCTTTGTCCTTTAAGTTCTTTTGGCCATTGATCGGAATCATGTCATAATCCGTAATGACTTGGTTTCTCTGTGTCCTTTAAGTTCTTTTGGCCATTGATTGGAAACATGTCTTAATCCTAAATGAATTGGTTTCTCTTTGTCCTTTAAGTTCTTTTGGCCATTGATTGGAATCATGTCTTAATCCGTAATGACTTGGTTTCTCTTTGTCCTTTAAGTTCTTTTGGCCATTGATTGGAATCATATCTTAATCCTAAATGAATTGGTTTCTCTTTGTCCTTTAAGTTCTTTTGGCCATTGATTGGAATCATGTCTTAATCCGTAATGACTTGGTTTCTCTTTGTCCTTTAAGTTCTTTTGGCCATTGATTGGAAACATGTCTTAATCCTAAATGAATTGGTTTCTCTTTGTCCTTTAAGTTCTTTTGGCCATTGATTGGAATCATGTCTTAATCCTAAATGAATTGGTTTCTCTTTGTCCTTTAAGTTCTTTTGGCCATTGATTGGAATCATGTCTTAATCCTAAATGACTTGGTTTCTCTTTGTCCTTTAAGTTCTTTTGGCCATTGATTGGAATCATGTCTTAATCCGTAATGACTTGGTTTCTCTTTGTCCTTTAAGTTCTGTTGGCCGTTGATTGGAATCATGTCTTAATCCTAAATGAATTGGTTTCTCTTTATCCTTTAAGTTCTTTTGTCCATTGATTGGAACCATGTCTTAATCCTTAATGAATTGGTTTCGCTTTGTCCTTTAAGTTCTTTTGGCCATTGATTGGAATCATGTCTTAATCCGTAATGACTTGGTTTCTCTTTGTCCTTTAAGTTCTTTTGGCCATTGATTGGAATCATGTCTTAATCCTAAATGAATTGGTTTCTCTTTGTCCTTTAAGTTCTTTTGGCCATTGATTGGAATCATGTCTTAATCCGTAATGACTTGGTTTCTCTTTGTCCTTTAAGTTCTTTTGGCCATTGATTGGAAACATGTCTTAATCCTAAATGAATTGGTTTCTCTTTGTCCTTTAAGTTCTTTTGGCCCTTGATTGGAATCATGTCTTAATCTGTAATGACTTGGTTTCGCTTTGTCCTTTAAGTTCTTTTGGCCATTGATTGGAAACATGTCTTAATCCTAAATGAATTGGTTTCTCTTTGTCCTTTAAGTTCTTTTGGCCATTGATTGGAATCATGTCTTAATCCGTAATGACTTGGTTTCTCTTTATCCTTTAAGTTCTTTTGGCCATTGATTGGAAACAAGTCTTAATCCTTAATGAATTGGTTTCGCTTTGTCCTTTAAGTTCTTTTGGCCCTTGATTGGAATCATGTCTTAATCTGTAATGGCTTGGTTCCTCTTTGTCCTTTAAGTTCTTTTGGCCGTTGATTGGAATCATATCTTAATCCTAAATGAATTGGATTCTCTTTGTCCTTTAAGTTCTTTTGACCAATGAATGGAATCATGCCATAATCCATAATGACTTGGTTTCTCTTTGCCCTTTATGTTCTTTTGGCCATTGATTGGAAACATGTCTTAATTCTAAATGAACTGGTTTCTCTTTGTCCTTTAAGTTCTTTTGGCCGTTGATTGGAATCATGTCTTAATCCGTAATGACTTGGTTTCTCTTTGTCCTTTAAGTTCTTTTGGGCATTGATTGGAACCATATCTTAATCCTTAACGAATTGGTTTCGCTTTGTCCTTTAAGTTCTTTTGGCCATTGATTGGAATCATGTCTTAATCCTAAATGAATTGGTTTCTCTTTGTCCTTTAAGTTCTTTTGGCCCTTGATTGGAATCATGTCTTAATCTACAATAACTCGATTTCTCTTTGTCCTTTAAGTTGTTTTGGTCATTGATTAGAACCATGTCTTAATACTTAACGAATTGGTTTCGCTTTGTCCTTTAAGTTCTTTTTGCCCTTGATTGGAATCATGTCATAATCCGTCATGACTTGGTTTCTCTTTGTCCTTTAAGTTCTTTTGGCGATTGATTGGAAAAATGTCTTAATCCTTAATGATTTGGTTTCGCTTTGTCCTTTAAGTTCTTTTGGCCATTGATTGGAATCATGTCATAATCCGCAATGACTTGGTTTCTCTTTGTCCTTTAAGTTCTTTTGGCCATTGATTGGAAACATGTCTTAATCCTAAATGAATTGGTTTCTCTTTGTCCTTTAAGTTCTTTTGGCCATTGATTGGAATCATGTCATAAACTGTAACGACTTGGTTTCTCTTTGTCCTTTAAGTTCTTTTGGCCATTGATTGGAAACATGTCTTAATTCTAAATGAATTAGTTTCTCTTTGTCCTTTAAGTTCTTTTAGACATTGATTGGAACCGTATCTTAATCCTTAATGAATTGGCTTTGCTTTGTCGCTTAAGTTCTTTTGGGCATTGGTTGGAATCATGTCTTAATCCTAAATCAATTGGTTTCTCTTTCTCCTTTAAGTTATTTTGGCCCTTGATTGGAATCATGTCCTAATCCGTAATGACTTTGTTCCTCTTTGTCCTTTAAGTTCTTTCGGCCATTTATTGGAAACATATGTTAATCCTAAATGAATTGGATTCTCTTTGTCCTTTAAGTTCTTTTGGCCATTGATTGGAATCATGTCATAATCCGTAATGACTTGGTTTCTCTTTGTCCTTTAAGTTCTTTTGGCCATTGATTGGAAACATGTCTTAATTCTAAATGAATTGGTTTCTCTTTGTCCTTTAAGTTCTTTTGGCCGTTGATTGGAATCATGTCTTAATCCGTAATGGCTTGATTTCTCTTTGTCCTTTAAGTTCTTTTGGCTGTTGATTGGAACCATGTCTTAATCCTTAATGCATTGGTTTCTCTTTGGCTTGAAGTTCTTTTGGCCATTGATTGGAATCATATCATAATCCAAAATGAATTGGTTTCTCTTTGTCCTTGAAGTTCTTTTGGCCATTGATTGGAAACATGTCTTAATTCTCAATGCACTGGTTTCCCTTTGTCCTTTAAGTTCTTTTGGCCCTTGATTGGAATCATATCTTAATCCTAAATGAATTGGATTCTCTTTGTCCTTTAAGTTCTTTTGATCATTGATTGGAATCATGTCATAATCCGTAATGACTTGGTTTCCCTTTGTCCTTTTAGTTCTTTTGGCCATTGATTGGAAACATGTCTTAATTAGTTTCTCTTTGTCCTTTAATTTCTTTTGGACATTGCTTGGAACCGTATCTTAATCCTTAATGAATTGGTTTTGCTTTGTCCTTTAAGTTATTTTAGCCATTGATTGGAATCATGTCTTAATCCTAAATCAATTGGTTTCTCTTTGTCCTGTAAGTTCTTTTGGCCCTTGATTGGAATATTGTCTTATTCCGTAATGACTTGGTTTCTCTTTGTCCTTTAAGTTCTTTTGGCCAATGATTGGAACAATGTCTTAATCCTGAATGAATTGGTTTCGCTTTCTCCTTTAAGTTCTTTTGGCCATTGATTGGAATCATGTCTTAATCCGAAATGACTTGGTTTCTCTTTGTCCTTTAAGTTCTTTTGGCCATTGATAGGAATCATGTCATAATCAGTAATGACTTGGTTTCTCTTTGTCCTTTTAGTTCTTTTGGCCATTGATTGGAAACATGTCTTAATCCTAAATGAATTGGTTTCTCTTTGCCCTTTAAGTTCTTTTGGCCATTGATTGGAAACATGTCTTAATCCAAAATGACTTGGTTTCTCTTTGTCCTTTAAGTTCTTTTGGCCATTGATTGGAAACATGTCTTAATTCTAAATGAATAGGTTTTGTCTATGTCCTTTAAGTTCTTTTGGCCGTTGATTGGAATCATGTCTTAATCCTAAATGAATTGGTTTCGACTTGTCCTTTAAGTTTTTTTGGCCCTTGATTGGAATCATGTCTTAATCCGTAATGACTTGGTCTGGCTTTGTCCTTTAAGTTCTTTTGGCCATTGATTGGAAACATGTCTTAATTCTCAATGAATTGGTTTCCCTTTGTCCTTTAAGTTCTTTTGGCCCTTGATTGGAATCATATCTTAATCCTAAATGAATTGGATTCTCTTTGTCCTTTAAGTTCTTTTGATCATTGATTGGAATCATGTCATAATCTGTAATGACTTGGTTTCCCTTTGTCCTTTTAGTTCTTTTGGCCATTGATTGGAAACATGTCTTAATTCTAAACGAATTGGTTTCTCTTTGTCCTTTAAGTTCATTTGGCCGTTGATTGGAAACATGTCTTAATTCTCAATGAATTGGTTTCTCTTTGTCCTTTAAGTTCTTTTGGACATTGATTGGAACCGTATCTTAATCCTTAATGAATTGGTTTTGCTTTGTCCTTTAAGTTATTTTGGCCATTGATTGGAATCATGTCTTAATCCTAAATCAATTGGTTTCTCTTTGTCCTTTAAGTTCTTTTGGCCCTTGATCGGAATATTGTCTTATTCCGTAATGACTTGGTTTCTCTTTGTCCTTTAAGTTCTTTTGGCCATTGATTGGAACAATGTCTTAATCCTTAATGAATTGGTTTCGCTTTGTCCTTTAAGTTCTTTTGGCCATTGATTGGAATCATGTCTTAATCCGAAATGACTTGGTTTCTCTTTGTCCTTTAAGTTCTTTTGGCCATTGATAGGAATCATGTCATAATCCGTAATGACTTGGTTTCTCTTTGTCCTTTTAGTTCTTTTGGCCATTGATTGGAAACATGTCTTAATCCTAAATGAATTGGTTTCTCTTTGTCCTTTAAGTTCTTTTGGCCATTGATTGGAATCATGTCATAATCCGTAATGACTTGGTTTCTCTTTGTCCTTTAAGTTCTTTTGGCCATTGATTGGAAACATGTCTTAATCCTAAATGAATTGGTTTCTCTTTGTCCTTTAAGTTTCTCTTTGTCCTTTAAGTTCTTTTGGCCATTGATTGGAATCATGTCATAATCCGTAATGACTTGGTTTCTCTTTGTCCTTTAAGTTCTTTTGGCCATTGATTGGAAACATGTCTTAATTCTAAATGAATAGGTTTTGTCTATGTCCTTTAAGTTCTTTTGGCCGTTGATTGGAATCATGTCTTAATCCTAAATGAATTGGTTTCGATTTGTCCTTTAAGTTATTTTGGCCCTTGATTGGAATCATGTCTTAATCCGTAATGACTTGGTTTCGCTTTGTCCTTTAAGTTCTTTTGGCCATTGATTGGAACCATGTCTTAATCCTTAATGAATTGGTTTTGCTTTGCCCTTTAAGTTCTTTTGGCCCTTGATTGGAATCATGTCTTAATCCTAAATGAATTGGTTTCTCTTTGTCCATTAAATTCTTTTGGCCCTTGATCGGAATCATATCTTAATCCTAAATGAATTGGTTTCTCTTTGTCCTTTAAGTTCTTTTGGCCCTTGATTGGAATAATGTCATAATCCGTAATGACTTGGTTTCCCTTTGTCCTTTTAGTTCTTTTGGCCATTGATTGGAAACATGTCTTAATTCTAAACGAATTAGTTTCTCTTTGTCCTTTAAGTTCTTTTGGCCGTTGATTGGAAACATGTCTCAATTCTCAATGAATTAGTTTCTCTTTGTCCTTTAAGTTCTTTTAGACATTGATTGGAACCGTATCTTAATCCTTAATGAATTGGTTTTGCTTTGTCCTTTAAGTTATTTTGGCCATTGATTGGAATCATGTCTTAATCCTAAATCAATTGGTTTCTCTTTGTCCTGTAAGTTCTTTTGGCCCTTGATTGGAATATTGTCTTATTCCGTAATGACTTGGTTTCTCTTTGTCCTTCAAGTTCTTTTGGCCATTGATTGGAACAATGTCTTAATCCTTAATGAATTGGTTTCGCTTTGTCCTTTAAGTTCTTTTGGCCATTGATTGGAATCATGTCTTAATCCGAAATGAGTTGGTTTCTCTTTGTCCTTTAAGTTCTTTTGGCCATTGATCGGAATCATGTCATAATCTGATGAGTTTTCACCTTAAGCCACTTGAATTAGGATCTATCTAGGACTAGGACACAAGAAATATGATCAAATCAAAAACAAGTTTGCGCAGAAAATGGGGCTCCAGACGTCTTGTTATAAAGGTTTCGTATCTGAAGCTACAAACATCGGAATTGAGCGATTCCAAAACGAGAAGAAAGATGACATTCTGAAACTCAATTTAGACTCAAGAATCACCGAAAAACAATACGTATAACTCGAGATATGAGCAAGAGATAATTGAGACGAATTCTGGGAAAATTAACGCGAAATTGATGAAAAAGAAAACAAGATAAGAATGGCGCCACAAACCTAGTTTGATAAGCCAAGAAGGATCGCCACAAGAATTGGAGGATTCTTGATAAGATCAAAAGATGCAAGGAAGAACCCTACCAGAGCAAAACTCACAATTTGTGCAACATATCTATTCTGGTCTGTTTTGATCTCCAAATGTTTTAATATAAATTAGTTCATGAGTTTGCCCCTGAGACTTAACAAAAACTAAAAGCAAAACCCCTTAGCATAAGCATTGCTGATGTGTTCTAGTGGTTAAGTAGACATATTCAGCCTCAAGTGCTTGGGTTCTAATCCTACTATAGATAATTTATATCTTTTTTTTATCACAACATAACAATAGAAAAATAAAATAAACAACTAAAGTCTTGCTAATTCAGATTGACTCTTTGGGCTCTTTTCCTCCCACTCCAAGTGGGCTATGCATGTGTAAACTCTCAGATTCATGTGTTCGGCTTCATTTGGATATTGGGCTTCAAATTGTGTTTGGGCTTCCAACAAGGAGATAACCACATGTTTGATAGCTTCTTGGACCTTCTTTGCTCTAGCTCTTGTCATGGGTCCTCCAAGGCCTTGTATTGGATCTTGGGCTTCTTTTTGGGCTTGAGTCTGGACTTGCGCTTGGGCCTTTGTGTCCTCATCATAATCCGTAATGACTTGGTTTCTCTTTGTCCTTTAAGTTCTTTTGGCCATTGATTGGAAACATGTCTTAATCCTAAATGAATTGGTTTCTCTTTGCCCTTTAAGTTCTTTTGGCCATTGATTGGAACCATGTCTTAATCCTTAATGAATTGGTTTCGCTTTGTCCTTAAAGTTCTTTTGGCCCTTACTTGGAATCACGTCTTAATCCTAAATGAATTGGTTTCTCTTTGTCCTATATGTTCTTTTGGCTATTGATTGGAATCATGTCATAATCCGTAATGACTTGGTTTCTCTTTGTCCTTTAAGTTCTTTTGGCCATTGATTGGAAACATGTCTTAATCCTAAATGAATTGGTTTCTCTTTGTCCTTTAAGTTCCTTTGGCCATTGATTGGAATCATGTCATAATCCGTAATGACTTGGTTTCTCTTTGTCCTTTAAGTTCTTTTGGCTATTGATTGGAAACACGTCTTAATCCTAAATGAATTGGTTTCTCTTTGTCCTTTAAGTTCTTTTGGCCATTGATTGGAATCATGTCTTAATCCGTAATGACTTGGTTTCTCTTTATCCTTTAAGTTCTTTTGGCCATTGATTGGAATCATATCTTAATCCTAAATGAATTGAATTCTCTTTGTCCTTTAAGTTCTTTTGACCATTGATTGCAATCATGTCGTCATCCGTAATGACTTGGTTTCTTTTTGTCCTTTAAGTTCTTTTGGCCATTGATTGGAAACATGTCTTAATTCTAAATGAATAGGTTATGTCGATATGCTTTACGTTCTTTTAGCCGTTGATTGGAATCATCTCTTAATCCTAAATGAATTGGTTTCGATTTGTCCTTTAAGTTATTTTGGCCCTTGATTGGAATCATGTCTTAATCCGTAATGACTTGGTTTCGCTTTGTCCTTTAAGTTCTTTTGGCCATTGATTGGAACCATGTCTTAATCCTTAATGAATTGATTTTGCTTTGCCCTTTAAGTTCTTTTGGCCCTTGGTTGGAATCATGTCTTAATCCTAAATGAAATGGTTTCTCTTTGTCCAATAAATTCTTTTGGCCCTTGATCGGAATCATATCTTAATCCTAATTGAATTGGTTTCTCTTTGTCCTTTAAGTTCTTTTGGCCCTTGATTGGAATCATGTCTTAATCCGTAATGGCTTGGTTTCTCTTTGTCCTTTAAGTTCTTTTGGCCATTGGTTGGAATCATACCTTAATCCTAAATGAATGGAATTCTGTTTCTCCTTTAAGTTCTTTTGACCATTGATTGGAATCACGCCATAATCTGTAATGACTTGGTTTCTCTTTGTCCTTAAAGTTCTTTTGGCAATTGATTTGAAACATGTTTTAATTCTAAATGAACTGGTTTCTCTTTGTCCTTTAAGTTCTTTTGGCCGTTGATTGGAATCATGTCTTAATCCGTAATGACTTGGTTTCTCTTTGTCCTTTAAGTTCTTTTGGGCATTGATTAGAACCATGTCTTAATCCTTAATGAATTGGTTTCGCTTTGTCCTTTAAGTTCTTTTGGCCATTGATTGGAATCATGTCTTAATCCTAAATGAATTGGTTTCTCTTTGTCCACTAAGTTCTTTTGGCCCTTGATTGGAATCATGTCATAATCCGCAATGACTTGGTTTCTCTTTGTCCTTTATGTTCTTTTGGCCATTGATTGGAAACATGTCTTAATCCTAAATGAATTGGTTTCTCTTTGTCCTTTAAGTTCTTTTGGTCATTGATTGGAACCATGTCTTAATCCTTAATGAATTGGTTTCGCTTTGTCCTTAAAGTTCTTTTGGCCCTTACTTGGAATCACGCCTTAATCCTAAATGAATTGGTTTCTCTTTGTCCACTAAGTTCTTTTGGCCCTTGATTGGAATCATGTCATAATCAGCAATGACTTGGTTTCTCTTTGTCCTTTAAGTTCTTTTGGCCATTGATTGGAAACATGTCTTAATCCTAAATGATGCGGAACCCTGTGGATAGAAAGATCCAGAAACCCCAGGCACACACTTTGATAGAAAACAAGACGTAGAATAAAGACCCTCCTTACTAAACCCCCAAGAAACCTGTCCTTGGAAACGTAGATAACAGGGAAAAGATAGTATAGAAATTGATTGAATATCGCAAGGAATTTACCTTAGAATGAATTCTCTCAATTTCTTGATGCAACAAGCAAAGCAAATCACTCACCTCACTTGCACACAAAAGCACTGTTTTCTTGAAAGAAAAGAAAATAGAATTTCAATTAATCAAAAACTGATAAACAATGTGTTCCTTGAGGTATTTATAACCTCTTACACTAGGTCAAACACTTAAACTAAGTCCAAGCCCAATAAGAAGTGTTCTAATGCTAAATAATATGAATTGGGCTGGATAAAACATAAAACATAAAATATGGGCTAAATAAAATAACTAAAAGTTTAGATATCCTAAATACTTAAACTAACTAAACTAAACAAGATCAAAATAGGATAATGGCCCAACATGGCCAATATAAGCTTCTAAGCCCGATTAGCAGCAAATAACAAGATCTTGGGTTGTCCATTAGTATGTGTTGGCATCTTCTTGGCCCATTCTTGATACATGTCTCCCACAATTGCTTTAGCCAAGTTCCCAAAGCTTTCCTTCAGCATCTTTGCTCTTGCCCTTGTGATAGGTCCAACGGGCATGCTGAAATTCCCATCTTGCCCTTTAGTGCTGGAACGTCCAATTTGTCCTCCGGAGCACGTATCATTCCCTTCCTCCTCAAAAAGATTCGTCCTCAAATCTACATCCATGTCAAAAGGAGAAAGGTCAGAAACATTAAAAGTAGCTGAAACATTGTACTCACCTGGTAGGTCAATCTTATATGCATTGTCATTGATCCTCTCTAGCACTTGAAATGGACCATCTCCCCTAGCATCAAGCTTGGATTTCCTTTGAGTAGGAAACCTCTCCTTTCTCAAATGAACCCAAACCCAATCACCAGGTTCAAACACAATTTGTTTACGGCCCTTATTCACTCTTTGGGCTGTCAACCTGCTTCTCTTCTCAATCATCTCATGTGCCTTCATGTGCATCTCTTTAACCCTTTCAGCCTTGCCTTCACCATCTAAACTAACAATATCACTCAAAGGCAAAGGCATTAAATCCAAAACAGTTAAAGGATTACAACCATACACAAGCTCAAATGGAGAAAAACGTGGAGAAGAATGTATAGTCCTATTATAAGCAAACTCAATAAAAGGCAAACAATCTTCCCAAGTTTTCAAATTCTTACCAACAATTGCACGCAATAAAGTCCCTAAAGTTCTATTCACCACTTCAGTTTGACCATCAGTTTGTGGGTGACAAGTAGTAGAATAAAGCAATTTTGTTCCCAACTTACCCCACAACACTTTCCAAAAATGACTCAAAAACTTCACATCACTACGAAACAATAGTTCTAGGGACACCATGCAAACGCACAACTTCTCTAAAGAACAAATCAGCAATATTTGTTGCATCATCAGTTTTATGGCATGCAATAAAGTGAGCCATTTTACTAAATCTGTCCACTACAACAAAAATGCTATCTCTACCCTTCCTAGTTCTAGGCAATCCAAGCACAAAATCCATGGATATGTCAATCCAAGGATGAGTAGGAATAGGTAAGGGCGTATACAAACCATGTGGCATAGACTTAGATTTAGCCTGTTTACATGCAATGCATCTAGCACAAATTCTCTCAACATCTTTTCGCATGTGAGGCCAATAAAAATGTTCAGACAACACATCCAAAGTCTTATGCACACCAAAATGACCCATCAAA